>VDFB02072609.1:0-48722 GCA_007258455.2 Sequoia sempervirens
CTCTCCTTCCATATCCCCCATCTCCCATCCTCTCATCTATCATTTTCCTTTATTAACATTCCCCCATCCCCTCACCCTCCATATTTTTAATCCCTTCATCCTTCATCACTCCCCCCATCTATCTATCCTATCTGTTTCTTCCCTCCATTATCTGCATCCTCATTATTTCATCAACTTTTCTATCTTCTTAGGATAATATATATTTGTTATTCTAAGAATTTGTTCCTCCATCTTTATTCATTTCAACAATCTCACATCTCCATCCAATCCTACTCCATTCAATATTTCACAAATCCTCTAATCACATCCATGGTCTTGTTCCTAGCCTTTCTCCATGCCTCGATCTAATCATTATCATCATTGGGATGTATCCTTCCCTCATCAACACTCCCATCATCATCATCATTAGGATGTATCCTTCCCTCATCAACAAAACTCTCATCATCATCATTGGGATGTATCCTTCCCTATCCTTTTCCATTATTTTGGGATATATTATCCCCTCATCAACAATGCTCCATCCATCATTAATCCATTTTGTCTTGTATCTTGACTAGAGAAACATCACCTTTGTCCTTAAATCCCTTTGTGCATCATCTTCCCCATGTACCCTTTCATCATCTCATCCATTTCAAGAGCACACCCGTGTTCTCTTGAACCCGCATATCCTCTCGAAGGGGCATCCTCAACCCCTAATATTCATCTTCACTCCCATCATCTTTCTTTCTAGTCACTTCTTTGAGTGACTGGGGCATCTCTCACAATCTAACCGTCTTCTTCGAGGTGCTATGTTTTAATCTTCGAATGCTACTTCATAACACCATCTAAAAGAGGGGGAAAATGTAGACACTGAAAATTGACCACTTTAATTTGGTCAATTTACCCCCAATTCGACTAATGCCATTTCCTCTATTTTAATTAAATAATACCCTATTATTTAATTAATATTAATTATCCCTTATCCTTTCATCCTAATTTATTTCTTCTATCATCTTTAAATCCTAGCCTAAAGTAAATAATTACCTTTAATTATTTACACCCATCCCTTATCCCTTTTCCTATAAAGAATTAAATAAATAAACTATTTATTTAATTCCCCTCATGTCACGTCCTCCATAACCTTTTTCTAATCCTAATTAATTTGCATAATCCTATATTAAGGATGTACACATTCCTAATCCTTGATTAGGGAGGTGTCACATCCTCCATAAAATGCAAGTGGATCATTAATCCTCATTACCCACCTAATCATTTGCATAATCCCTCACTTACACAACCTAATCATTGATTAGCTATCCCAATCAACCCCTTAGTCAATTCTCCCCATTCCCTAAGGAATTTTTAATTCCTTTTTGTCTTCCCAAGGTCCTTTTGAGAAATTTTAAATTCCTCTCCCATCTCCCAAGGAATATTAAATTCGTTTTCTCTTTCCCAAAGAATATTAAATTCCTTTTATCATTCCCATGCACATTAAAAAGGAATTTTTAATTCCTTTGGCCAACTCTTGATCTCAACCCTTGCTCTTCCTCCCCCTTTCAATCTCCACCGTCCATGCTATCTCCCTTGGCTAAATGGCTAACACTTAGCCATTTTTGCAACCCTAACCATTCTAACCATCTCGTACACACTCAAGCTCTCACACTATCTCCATAGCCAAATCCTTGCAACCATAGCCATCTTGCATCCATTTTGTGACCAAATCAAGCTACAACAAGTCATTATGTTGCCAAAATCAACATAGAGTACACATATCAAGCCATCAACAAGGTCGAACAAATCCATCAAGCTCAAACAAGGTAAAAATTGGTTTTATTGTCATTTTAAATTTGAATTTCAACTTTAGCCCAATCTTGAGTGTTTTGTTTTATTTTTATCTTCTTGCTTGAGCTTATTTCTTGCATTTTAGATGGGGTAAAAATACTACACATATAAACACAACAATGGAATGCGTGATTTTCAAGAGATTCATACTATTTTGTAACATTCCATGTTGCAAAACCATAGGTGTTAAGAAGCAAGCAACCCAATGTGAGACAACCCTTTACATTTAAACAAAAGATTTAAATAACTAAAAACCACCATTGTGTTTTCCAAATTACAATTATTTTGTACACTTTTTGTTTCAATCATTTGAAATTTAAACACAACAATGGAATGTGTGATTTTCACGACATTCATACTATTTTGCAAAACTGTATGTGTTAAGAAGCAAGCAACCCACTGTGAGACAACCCTTTACATTTAAACTAAGAGATTCAAATAACTAAAATCCACCATTGTGTTTTCTAAATTACAATTATTTTGTACACTTTTTTTACAATCATGTGAAATTTAAACACAACAATGGAATGTGTGATTTTCAAGAGATTCATATTGTTTTGTGAATATGTAACTTTATCTTTATTATTAATATAGATAGCTTCCTATTCATCAAAAATTACAATTATTTTGTGAACCTTTTTTTTCAATCATGCAAAATTTAAACACAACAATGGAATGTGTGATTTTGAAGACATTCATACTCTTTTGTAACATTCCATGTTGCAAAATTGTAGGTGTTAAGAAGAAAGCAACCCATCATGAGACAACCCTTTACATTTAAACAAGGAAATTCAAATAACTGAAAATGACCATTGTGTTTTCAAAATTACAATTAATTTGTGCAATTTTTTTTTTCAATCATGCAAAATTTAAACACAATAATGGAAGGTGTGATTTTCAAGACATTCATACTATTTTGTAACATTTCATGTTACAAAACCCTAGGTGTTAAGAAGCAAGCAACACACTATGAGACAACCCCTTACATTTAAACAAGGAGATTCAAATAATTGAAAACCCACATTGTGTTTTCCAAAATACAAATATTTTGTGCACTTTTTTTTTTCAATTATCCAAAATTTAAACACAAAAATGGAAGGTGTGATTTTGAAGATATTAATACTATTTTGTAAAATTCCATGTTGCAAAACTGTACATGTTAAGAAATAAGCAACCCACTATGAGACAACCCTTTACATTTAAACAAGGAGATTCAAATAATTGAAAACCCACATTGTGTTTTCCAAAATACAAATATTTTGTGCACCTTTTTTTTCAATCATCTGAAATTTAAACACAAATATGGAAGGTGTGATTTTGAAGACACTCATACTATTTAATAACATTCCTTGTTGCAAAACCGTACATGTTAAGAAACAAGCAACCCACTATGAGACAACCCTTTACATTTAAACAAGGAGATTCAAATAACTGAAAACCCACATTGTGTTTCCCAAATTACAAATATTTTGTGCACTTTTTCTTTCAATCACAAGAAATTTATATGTAATTTCTACTCAAATTAAAAGTCCTTATAAATTTTGAAGGGGAATTTCAATACATTCGCACCATCTAGATTAGAAAAAAATTTCAATACATTCATTATGCTTTCTAAAGTTTCATATTGGAAAACACTAGGTGTTAAGAAACAAGCAACCCATATAGTGTTGTAAAACCCTCTGCAACCCAATTGGTTAGCACCCCTCACCTTGATTGGGTCGGTTTTCAGCTCCAACTCCTTCACGTGCACTCCAAACTTCAACTTATAATGTGCACACTACAAAAAAACACCTCAATTGGGTCGGTTTTCTCCTCCAACTCCTCGTGCACTCCAACCTTCAACTTTCAATGTGTAGACTGGAAACTCGTCGTGTTTTCACCATTCTTTCTCCAAACCAAAAATGCACACGTCATTCTTCCTCCAATTTTCCCACGCCAAAAAAAAGATCTAAAAATGAAACTTCAGTTACAAGCCACGGGACCCAGTTTTATCCGTCGACAAGAAGTGGGAAAACTAACTTGACAACGTTGTTAACTCCTACCTACCATTTCCCAAATGTTTGGTCCTGTATGTTGGTTTTGTCACTTTTATGCTTCATTTGGTAGGCCCCACACTACACCATCTCATCATGTTATGTATGTTTTTATGCATTTTTGTATCTACATAGGTGTGTTTTGTCTAGACTTTAGCCTTCTCCTTAAGTAGTTGTGCATCTTAATTTTATCTATTTTGAAATTCTACATATCAATGTTAAACAACTCTAAAATATTTATAGCACTTCTTTGATTAGTTGACTACTTAAACCTCAGGTTTCAAGTCATCATCATTAATTTTGATGTTGTTTGTAAGCTTTTGGATTTAACTATGTATGTTTTTGTGTCGACGTTTTGGATCGGAGAGAGTGATCTAAAATTTCAACACAAAAACATCCATAGTTAACTCTAAAAGCTTACAAACGATTTTATGGACTGCGGGAAACTCATTCTAACTAATTTTGATGTTTCAAATATGTGGTCATAAAAGGTGTTGAAAACATCATTTTTTGAGTCACTTACCCGTCATAGTCAATTAACACATCCCATTGTTGATTTTATTTACACCAATAATTAACATTTTCTTATAAAAATAATATGCATAAACACTCAAACAAGCATAATATAGACTCCTAAATATGAAAATTCAATACTATTAAATTATACAAAACAACATTATTAATTTTTTTTATATGAATAGATGTCTACATTATCATCTATAAATAAATAGCATTATACATAATCACAAAAAAAACAATGGTTGGATATGAAATGACACCCCAATTGTCTAATCGAGGCTAACCCCTAATTCACAAAACATATGAAAATAAGCCACTAAGTGGAAAGAGCAGTAGTTGAGGGAATTGAATACTTTTTTACTATTCTTATTATAAAAAATATTAAAATGCTAAAGGGTTGTAGCTCAATTGGTTGAGTATAATGGATGAGGATGATGTTATGTGATAAAAAAACCATCAACCAGGCTTCAAACCTCCAAAGGTACATTCAGGCTAAGTTCAACGCCTAGGTGACTTTGAGGAATTTGACCCCACTACATGTGACTACTTAGTTGAAGATGACTTTTTGGTTTATATGTATGCTTACTAAAATTGTTGTAATTCACTATATATAAAGATAGAGATGTTGACATCTATGAAATCCTATTCATTTCCATTAAAATATATATATCCTAAAAATATTTAAAGAATATATTATTGCTAAAAAAATTTAACTCCAATAAACTTATTACTAAATTATATATTGGGTTAGTGCAGGATCATGGGGGGCCAAACTAGGCCCCTAAGTGGCAATGAAAGTTCAAAAAAATAGAGTTACACAACTTGACATAAAAAATTGAATAGGCTATTAACATGATTTGAAAAATACGTAAAAATAGAATTTGTAGCAAATTGAATCTAGTTTCTAAGCTACTAGTCCTTTTATGAAAAAAATAGTGAAAATTTTAAATTTCAATGTAGTAGTACTAAATTTTCAAGAAAAAAATAAAAAGTAGGTGTTTGTCCGGCCACCCTAATGGGGAGAAAAAATACATATTTTTTTCTAAATCTTTCAATATAAGTAGAGGACACGTGTTTGGATGTGACACATAATTTTTTGTTATTTTTTGGCACGTAAATATTTAGTTATGATTTTTCTAGTAGGAATTTTTAAAAATATTAAAAACCATTTGTCTAACCACCCTAACTTGGCCAAAAATTATGATTTTTTTTAAAGTATAACTTGTGAAACATAGTGTCTGATGCATCTTTTAGATTCAAAAAATGTTTAACCGTTTAAAAGTTATAGATGTTCTTCAATCAGCCTATCAGTCAGGACTCTACACATAGTGCATGTAGAAAATCAATAATAATTACTTATTATATTAAAAATAAAGCATATCTTATATCGATAGAATGTTGTCAATTCATTGAACAAACCCTTTTCATTTCATCAAATCGAATGAAAAAAGTTGTTAGCGTGGAGGGTGAAGTTTGAAAAACTCTTGCAACCCCTATAAACATGTTGGGGATGTTGACTTTTAGGTTGGTTTCCCCCAAGCTAAATATCAAAGTAATACCAAAACAATACTAAAGAAAAATGAATATCTATTAATATCAGATATCTGGTAATAACGGATATCTATTTATTAAAAGAAAAATTGGATATCTGATACAAAAATCGATATCTATTATTATGCCTAAGAAATAGATATCTGTTTATTAAAAGAAGAAATAACAATATACATTAATATTATATATTAACCTTTAAGATGTTATAATATTAATATTAATATTAATATTTTTTATATATTTTATATATTTTATATTAATATATAATATATAGTATTATTTATTCATATAATATATTAATATTAATATATCTTAATATTAATATATCTTAATATTAAGATATTAAGATATTTTAAATATTTTTTATTGTTGGAGCATCTTAATGTACCTAATATTATTATTTTTTTTGGAAAATGGCTAATAGCCTATATATTATATTAAAATAATAGCAAGTAATTACAAAAGTTCCCAAGAGGGCCTAATTTATTCTTTTGAACCAACTGGAAGATTTACATGATAATATTTCCTACTACCCAGCTCAAACTTAGTTTCAGGGGTTGGGCGTTGCTCTTCCTTCTTACCATTTGTATACTTTACATTTGTTAAAGCCTAAGGTGGAACCCTGAATATAGAAGCCTAGAATTCCATTAGACTTGTCAGGGATCGGGTTTCACTACTGCCTTATCCCTTCTTCACTTTTGTGGAAGCAAACTAGTTGGACTCTAATCTTCAATGAGACATATCTCCAATGTCTTCCTCAAACTTTCCTAAAACTTTATTTTGGGGGTCGAGCATCACTCTTCCTTCTTACCATTTGCATACTTTACAGTTGGTAAATTCTAAGGTGGAACCCCAAACAGATAAGCCCAACCTACCTTTAGACTTTTTGGAGATCGGGTTTCACTTCTACCTTATCCTTCCTTCACTTCTATGGAAGCAAACTAGTTGGACTTCAATCTTCGTGTAGTGTAGAAAAAAGTAACCCTCTTTCACACTTAATTTGGGAATAATTGACATAAGATTAACCTAATAATTCCTTGATTTAGTGTTGTAATGTGTTGTACACATTCACATTGAATGTAAGGCCCTTTTAACCAAAATGAACTTAAATTGTACCTTATTTAGGGTGTTGTAAAGTGTTGTATTACACTTTCACACTTATCTAGGGTTTCATTAATTAATTATGGTTAATTGAGATTAATTGGCCCCTTTATTTCAAATTTAAGCCTTATTCATGACACTTTCTGAAAGATCTATCCCACACCTAATAATTATATTGCATGACATTTAATTTGGAAAATTCAAGGTCCTACAAAATGGTACTAGGACCCGTTCACCTTTAGTGGCGAATGGGTCCTCTCCACATAGGACACCCCTTTCTTTGAATTTTTGAAATGGTTTTTTGATGTTATTTCATACCCCAAAGCATGGTCCTAGAAAGTTATGCTAGGACCCATTCACCCTTAGTGGCAAATGGATCCTTGGTGCAGGGGCACCCTCATGCATATGAGATCAATTTTTTATTTTTTATCTTGTTTTGTTTTGGTTTATGTAAATAAGGTCATTTGAGACCATTAGATGTCATATAGGACCATTTTTTATGTTTTGGTGCAATTTAAGCAAAAGATGTAAAAGTTGTTCAAATGTTGTCAATGTTGTCAAAACAACTTTTTGCAACTTTGTAATAAGAGGATATAAATTTTATGTTTTGTTAACTCCTTAACCATAAACATGGTTTTCGATAGTTGGAATATGATTGTAAATTCTTTAAAAATCTTTGTATGGTCGAAGAGAAGGGTTGGTTGATGGAGTTTGGAGGTTGAAGCAAATAAAACAATTTTGTTTTTGCATTTTCTGAACATTTTTTGTTGTTAACGTGCAAAGTACAAATTGTATGGCCTACATTTTGAGTTGAAACCAATTGGAGCTTGTTGTAATGTGAATTATATTTATTTCCCTTTTTGTGGCATCAATTTTAATTTGGTATTTTGAGAGTTATGGCCATTTTTTGTAAAATTGCTTGAAAGTTGTCCTAGGGTGACTAGTTTTGGAGAAAATGGCATAACTTTTGTTTCCACTATTAGATCTTCATAAAAAATTTAGGAAAATTATGTAATGGTGTTATAAAAAAGTTGACTAGAGTGATTGGCCTCATTTTTTGTTGCGTGAAAGTTATGAATGACAGTTCATTGCATTTCATAGTGAAAATTCTAAGTTTTCTTGTTTTCCTGTAACTTTCACCATGTTGTACGGTTTGATACTAGTTTGTACGGATTTAAGGTTCTTTGAATCATGTACAGAGTTTTTCTACCTTTCATTTGCAGTTGGTTTGATGAAAATCCATCAAGTTTGGAAGGAGGTATTAACATTTTAGTGTAATATGTTCTAAACCCTACCTAGGGTAACCCAAGGCAAGAAATATGTGATTTCTCACTATTCCTTTGTTGAAAAATGCCATTTTTTTATGGAGAGGAATATTTTTGTATATTTTTTCATATTCCAAAGTTTCACATATGGATAGTGGAGTTTTCAAGTGCTTTTATTAGACAAAAGGATTGATTTTCCTCATGTATCTGTCCTAGAAGCCCTAGTAACTTGGTGAAAATGATTGTAGGCTAATGGAGAGTGGTTCATGTGATTGGAGAAGTTGTTTGAGACCCCATATTATTTTTTTGGAGTGTTGGAATGAATTTTGAGTCCCTTTGAAGCCCTGAACCCATTTGGAGCATGCCTAGTTACCAATTATGTCTAGTCAAAGAAAGAGGACAGTCAATTTTTGAGGCATTCCATACAAAGAACCCTACCCTAACTTTGACATATGTTTGGGAATGGTCAAATGGGTATTTGAAACAATTTTTATTTCCTAAAGATCAGTTCTAGTTGAAAATTTATGTTCAAAAAGGTTATTTTGAAAGGCTAGTAGCAAAATGAGGGTTTATGAAGGAAAACCCACCAATTGAAGATTAAAGGTTGAAAAGAGTTATTGTTTGGTTGTTTGTGGTTGTTTTGAAGTTTTCCACCCTTGCTCTGTATCATTCCTCCTCACGTAGGACACACCTTTTTGAAATTATTTTTGGCAGGATCATAATGATTTTCAATCCTAGATCTGGTGTTAGCTTGAATTATTTGAATTTTGGGGTTAATTCTTAGATTTAGTATAAATATGGGGTTAATTCAAATAGTTTCATCCTAGAAAATATAATAAGCAATCCTAGATCTTCATAAACACTCAAGAGTACATTCACAAGAGCATTATAGAGTTCACAAGAGCATTTCAAAGGTATTCAAAGGAAGATTAGTGAAGACTAATTACAAAAATTCAAGATCATATCATCATGTTAAAGGCATAGTGCATTCAAGTATATTGTTGAGCTAAGATTGTTGATGTAGCATTGAAGATCCATTTGAAAGCATTGTTTCAAGATCAAGATCTACATTCTACATGGCCACTTCATGTTAGTTTGTAGATTTACATTCCAAGACAACTTCCAAGGTATCAATATTTCATATTTCATGCTTCTATTTCATTATTTCATCATTTGGTTTAATTACGTAAAAGGGGTTTGACTAAGGGAAACCTCTATTCACTAACAATCAATAAGTTTTTCTCCTCTTGAGTGTGTGTTTTCAAGTTCATAGGTCAAAGACCAAGTGGAGAACAAGATTGGAGTGAAATTGTCAATGTTGTCGAGTTGCAAAAGTTGTCATTCATATTGTAAGAACATGAAAACGAAGCTACAAAATCTATTTTAGACTTTTGGGAGATGAAAACTTGGAAGGTGAGAGTGTAGATCTTGAAGAACAAAACCCAAAAATTAGTTTTCTAAAACCCTAACAGGACCCATTCACCACTAAAGGCAAATGAGTCCTCAGTGAGGCCTAAAGTAGTGAAAACCTAGGATCTAGGAGTGCAGACTAAGAGGAATAAAATCTAGAAGTGATTTTTTGGAACACTCATAGGGACCCATTCACCAGTAAAGGTGAATGATTCCTCTATTACCAAAAAAAAAACCTTTGTACAATAAGGTACACACCATTCTAGCCTCTCAAAACTTCCCTTTTTGTTGCTATAACAATTAGGATTGATTTTTTATTGTTATTAAAGAATTTTGGCCTTCATAATTGAGTGAAACATACACCTAATGGAAATTAGGTTCATCATTGATCCCCTATTGATGGTGAACCTCTTTTTCTATGTTCCATTTTGGTGAACCTAAGTTTTGAACATTCTAACTTCTAATTTGGAGTGCATTTAAACCCTAGATATTAGTTTTGCAACAGTTTGCATTAGGTTTGCACTAGTTGCATTACATTTAAGGTTCTTTAAAATTGCATTATTTTGCATTGCATATAGGTATTTAAATTTTAATTGTTGCATTGTCTAAATCTAAAAATTTCAAAAATTTGCATGCATATTACATTGATTTTGCATATTAGTGTACTTTTCATCATTCATATTCAAAAATTGAGTCAAAATGGCATTTAAAAAGGTGTCATATAGGTCATAATTTACCCTTCATTTCAGTTGCATTAGGTCATCAAATTCTAAAAATTTCTATCACAAAAGTTATAGTTTGAAATTGGGCACAAACAACACATAAAACAACTTAAAAATTGCAGTGTTCACCTTTTTAAAACCATGATCTAGGACCCATTCGCCCCTACTAGTGAATGAGTCCCTGATCAGGCTTGACCCAAACTTTATGGCATTTGAAACTCACTAAAAATCACTTAGAAATCATGAAAAACATTCCAAAAATCCTTATCCAAGACCCATTCGACCTTACTGGTGAATGAGTCCCTAATAGGTCCTTATATGCAATTTCTGGGATGTGAAATCTTTGTTTTAGGCTTTTGTTTGCTACTGTTACATTTTTGTTTCAATTTTTTGGTTTGCTATTTAATTAAATTCATTAAATATATCTTAATTGGCTTAATTTAGTGCATTTTTAAAATTCAAAATGACATTTACAACAAGTCATATTTAGTCTATTGCATAGTGTAATCAGAAAATTTCCTTGTTTTAAGTCTAGACATCTAAAAATGTGTACATTTCTAAAATTTTGCATTGTTTCATACATAATTTTTCTATTCATGAATCTTTGCATGAGTTTGATAGAAGTACTTTTCATGTTTGTGTATACATTGTTTACATTCTCGAACCATGGTGTGAGATTGATAAAAGTATTTTTCATTCTTGAGAACACAATGTCGGTATTTTACCTTCCTAAGCATGCTAAGAAAAATTTCATCCCCCCTACTTGTGAGAATGCTTTAGTGAAATGGGATGCAAGCATAGACAATCATGAAAACCATAATTGTTCTTCTCCAATACCTCTCCTATTAGTGACAAAGGTACCTTGGTGAAAGAAGCTACAATCATTGAGAATCATGAAAGTCTTGTTTTTCCCTCTCCTCCTCCCCCTTAGACAGATATTATGAGACAAGAAGATGAGATCATTAACACATTCATTAATATCACTTTACCTAGGGATAATGCTTTAGTGAAAGAATATATGTTGAGAGATCTAATAATTTAGAGTTATAGTATTATTTCTCTCCTTCCTAATGTCCTTGATATTTGGAAAGATCTATTTGAACAAAAGGATACAATCATTTTCAAGCATGAAAGTCATAGTTTTTCTTCTCTTGATCCCTCCCCTTTTTTTGGTGAAGTTACTTTACAACATCTAACCATGGAATGTGATGAACCTCTTGTTTATCTCTCTCCTAATACCTCTCCTACTAGGGTAGATATTATGGCACAAGAGAATGAGACCTTAGAGAAAAAGGATGAAATCATGGACTATTAGGCCTTCTCCTAATATCTCTACTGTGGGTAAAGATTATATTTTGATGTTAGAAAATCCAATCGATGAGATTCGTGAAAGTCTTATTTGTCTCTCTTCCCCTAGGGAAAACACTATTGAACAAGAGAATGTCATCATCGATAAACAAGACAATCCAACCATTAATGATTCTACTACTTGTGATGAAGTTATTTTAGAAGAAACAACCTTTGAATGTTATGAACATCTAGTTTGTAGCTCTCCTAAAAACTCTCTTACTAGGGAAGATATCATGGTGGAAGAAAATGAGAACATTCATAATAGTAATTCCTTAGATGAAGATGATAAAGTGATATTAGACTCCACTTCACTAAGATATCATGAAAATGAGGATAAGTATTTTGAGCTTATGCACATTATATATCCCTTAAAGTACTCTCCTAAGCCTAAAATTATCATTTATCCACCCTCACAAAAATCAGAAGTTCAAAATAAACCCGTAATTATCGTGGAACCACCTAAAAGGAAACTTGATAATGATAATTTTTTGCAGCAACCGAGTCACAGTACCTTTGCTCATACATATAACTCTAGGAACAATTTGTGTTGAGAAAAATTGTGTTGTACACCTTGCATAATGTTTATAATGTAATTACTTAATTATTATGTGTGTGGTGCACCTAGAAGACCTAGATATCCATGCATCACTAGTTGTTAATATTCTTGGGGAAACTTTATGTGTACGTAACATTGGGACATAAGTTAAGTTGTAAAAATGTAATTATTTAATATTAGGGAAAATAATTTAAATAAAGTACCCAATATTAAATGTGGGGACATGGTTTTATAATCTCATGGTAAATTGTGCAATACCACTTGGTGGTTTTGTGGGAACTTGTTTCTATAAAAGCAACCACAAGGGTATTTGTTTAGGTTGGTCAGTTGGCTGGTTAGCTCTTGTTAGAATTTGTGATGGTTTGAAGCATGGCATGAGATGTGTGGTTGCATGCTTTCTCATATGGATTTCTTGGAGAGGGCTTGTTGCTTCAATGGTGTTCATGGAGACTCTGAAGATGTATTGTAATATTTATTGCTAAATAATACATGAGAGTTAGATTCTTTCGGGGGCTGTGTTTTTCCCTCTTGAGGGTTTTCCCAAGGTATATCTTGTGTCATATTTTCATGGGTATGTTGTCTATTCTCTTGCATGTGGATTCTGAATACTTAGTTGCATAGTTTTTATCTTTTGGGTTATTTGGAAATTGTTATTAGATGGCTGCAAGTTTCTTTTCAATCTGCAACCAAGAAAAACAACTCAAACATCCATCCCATTTCCTAACCCTATCTTACCTAGTCCTCCTTTTTTTCCTTTAAAAATCAAAAAGGAGTATGATCCTATTGAAAAACTTAAGAATATTTCTGCTAAGATATCCTTATGGGAACTTATTCAAGCCTCGCCTATTTATCATAACATTCTTCAAAATTATTTACAACAAGTTCTCACCATTCCTAATGTGCAATCAAATTGTGTGGAAGCCCAAATTCAAGCTATAACTCCATCCAACTTAGGAATTACTTTCCATCAAGATGAATTACCTTCCATAAAAATTCAGAAGAGACATGAAGCTTTCAATATAATAGTCCATGCTAATTGAATTAGGATAAAAAGGACCCTTGTTGACAATGGTTTGACCCTGAATGTGTGTAGTGTGAACCTTTTGGAGAATATTTACATGAGTAGAAGCAATATTAAACCCGATTCTTTATCTATTTGTGGATTTGATAATACAGGAAAGAAACCATTGGGAGTCATCACATTACCTATTAAATTTGGAAAGGCTACTTTACAAACTCCAATCCATGTTATGCCTCATGATCTTTCATATAATATCCTCTTAGGTAGACCATGGATTCATGAAATGAATGGAGTGCCTTCTACTTTTCATTGTGAAATGAAGTATGTCTATAACAATAAGGTTTACACCCTAAAAGCTAATGCTGAACTTGAAAGTTGCTTGATTGCAGAGAGATAAGGATGATATCCTTTGGAAGCACTAGAATCAGCTACAAAAAATGAAGTTACAAATGAAGAATAACACAAGAAGAAAATCGATGAAGTCACTAAGCTATTGGAAGACAATTGGGGTTCCTTAGATTTCACACCAACATTCATGGGTGAATACAAGATCATAAACAAATATTCTTAAAAGGGAAAATAAAAAGTGGTAATTTCAACAAAAAATTCAAAAGTATCTACCTCGACTACTTTAGAAGATCAATCAAATTACACAAAAAACTTTGACGAAGTTGATTACGAAAAACCATTGAATCCCAAAAAAATGAAAAATCTTTATAGAAGAGGTTATAAACTTATGAAATAACTTGGTTATTGTGGAAAAGGATGTGGTGCATGAAAAAAAGTTATCCATGTCCCTATAGATCCTAACACACAAGAAACAACTCGTGGTCTTGGTTATTGTCCTTTGATAGAAATAAAACCATCAAACAAGCCTTCACTCAATAACAACACTATTACAAAAGATTCTTCCAAGAAAAGTTTAACTTTGGTGCAGCTTGAACTAATAGATACTACATGTGGAAATATTTCATTAGATATTCACACAATTGATGCTTTTCTACTCATTATAGTCAATAACAATGGTTTTTTCTCCTTACCATGCAATAGTTGAAGGATCATTCACTATTGCATGTTTTACATTCATTGAAAATCATTTCCTTACCACAAGGAGTGGCATACCATCATCAATCCTCGGCTCACCCTTGTCTTGTACTAAGTGGGGGAAAGGGCTTAGGTAACTTTGTCTTCGTATGTCACTTTTCATTGTTTCTTTTGACTAGTTGACCACCCTCCATGTATATATAAGAGAAAGCTTGGGATGTGTATGAAATGCCTTAAGTTGGCTTGCATGTGATGTAGTTTTCTTTCTAGGTTAGCATTGTATTTCTGGGGGCAACCCCTTCCTTTCTATTTCATGGCATAGCTTTATTTCAAAAACATATGACTTGGCACAGTATTTTTCGAGGAAAGCTCTCATGTCTTAGGACAAAACATTAGCTACTTTAAAGAAATTACTCATAGTAATGGTGTTAGCAACTACTTTAAAGTGGGGGCATACATCAGTGACATCTTTCTACATATTTCATGGCACGATTTTCTTTTTGCTTCTGACATGTGCTCTTCTTGGTGGTTTCATTGGGTTTGATGTCCTCCAAGAGTGTGATATTTCTAAGCATATGATCTCCCTTTGTGGAATGATGTGAAACAAGAGGCATCCCATAAGTCACAATTTGATACTGTTTGACTTGTCATATCTTTGAGACATTAGGCACAATGTTCCCTAAGAATAAGACCTTACATGAACAAAGAAAAATACCCTTTAACAAAACTTACAAACATGACATTCAAAAGAATACAAAAATCATTACATTGTGGTGCCTTATCGAAGTTGTTAGGAGGATAACTTATGTAAGGTATGGGAGGTTAATATGATTCTCTCATTTTTGTTGGAAAAGTATGTCTCAATCCCACAGACTGAAACCTCTATTTGATTCAAGTCGGTGTGACATGTTTTAAGTCTGGCCGACTAACAGCTTGAGTCTTGTTGTTTTGCATAGGTCGCTGTGACCTTGCCTCTATCTCACCGAAGGAACCTATTGTTGTGACAAGAAGCATTCGACATCACCTCTTACCACTCATGGAGATCTCTGGCTGATAGGCCATTCTATCTTGTATTGGGAGGACCCTTGGCCAAAAGGTTTTGTTCGTTGTATAGTCTGGGCGATGTGTTAAAGTCTCACCAACAGTATGTTACATGGTGTGGTCTTTAGTGTATCTCATAGTCTATTGGTAAGAAGTCTTACCGATGTAAAATTCGGCCCGATGGTATACACCGAGTAACTCAAGGGTCTCAAGTTGAAGTCTTGGGGACGGGGAGATGGCGGCGTGTTAGTGGTCATCAATGTAGCTCAAGGTGATGGATATGAAGACTTCACTTGACGGAGATGTCTCGCTGATTGGAGTCATCAGAGAAACACAAGGTCGTCAGTGTGACTCTTGGTGAACTGTGGTTTCGAGATAGCATGAAGCCTTAGTAAGAAGTCTTGCCGAAGGCGAACTCTCTCGCCGATTGTTGTGAGACTTTGGTGTAACACATGTGTTTTAGTATGTTGTCTTACCGAATGTGGAAGTCTTGCTGACAGGTGTTTTGGACATCGATATGACTCCTAAGCTCGGTATGAAGTCTTAGCAAACACAAAATGTCTAGCTGACAGAAGACTTCGGGGTGACATAAAGGCTCGATATGATCTCTCAGTGAATGACGGAAGTCTTGGTGACTAAGGATCACTTTAGAATGACTTGTGAGCTTGGTGTGATGTCTCATCGAATGGTGATTGTCTCCCCAATGAGAATGTTGTGCTCGGTATGACTTGGGGTGCTCAATGTGAAGTCTCGGCAAAACACAAATGTCTTGTCGACTGTCAGGTGCTTCGGTGAAATTTGAAGAGACTCGACAAAACCTCTTGGTGAATGGAAAAGTCTTGCCAATAGAAAAGTTGAACTCGATGTGACTTGTGAGCATTGGTATGAGTCTTCCCGATGAGAAATATCTTTCCAATAGGAATGCATTGGATGTCGGTGGTTTCAGTATGACTTGTGGATATTGGAAGAACCTCTTGCCGACTGTTGGAACCTATGTCGATATTGTCTTTGAATCCTTTGAGCATCAGGGAGACACTTCTCGTATCTCACCGACATGTGAATTCAATGGATTGTTTCCTTGACCATTTGACTACCCTATGTGGTGGCTCATGGACCAATCAGAGGAAGCGAAATTCGAACAGTTGGTGATTGGATATTTTGCAATAGTTGTGATGGAACTAAATGATCTGCAAGGAAAAATCTACACCAAAATGGAACGACGATAAGGATGTTGAGCTAGAGATTGTTGTTTTGTGATCTTGAACCAATTCACAGAGAGCCTGTTAAAGAATGAATGTAAATATGTATACATTGGACATTTTATAAAGAGAGATAGTGTTGGTAAGAGTACAAAGAGAGGACTGAGTGGTTGGCCAAAAGGCCGAAGCCATGAGGTCAAAGTAGAAGAGAAAAGAAGGTTTTTGCTGCCAGAATCTCTTCTAACCATGAATATCTTGGTTGATCTCTCATGTTGAGTTTGCTACCAGCTGTTTCCAGAATGAACGAGATGAATCTCTGAAGAGGCTATGAGCCTGAATTTGTATTGTAACCATTTTGTTGCTGAATAATACAGTGGCTCGATCTTTGGAGTGTGGGGTTTTTTATCCGAGAGGATTTTCCCCACGTAAATCTTTGTGTTCTGATTTATGTCTTATCTTTCATCTGTGTTGATTATGTTTCTAGAACCTTTCGTTGCTTTGTATTGAATTTACATGTGATTTTCTCAGAAGGATTAATGTGGGAATTAAGTGTGTTTGTTTCCACTTTAGGACATAGTGTACGTGTTTTTGAAGTAACCTAATTTTGAAATGAAAGTTACCAAAGTCACTACTGTTTGGAGTTTTCATTAGATGTGCTCCATTCTTTCCCTTACAAGGGGTATCAAAGCCTTCTTTTGGTTGTTGGTTCTAGGTATTTCTCCTATGAATATTTCTCAGTTTGTTGGGCTGGAGGAAATTTGGAGGAATGGACTGATATATTGATCCTTTGATGATTGGAAGCCTTGTGGTTATTCTGAGACAGCATGCAGCTTGAAGGATGGTCAAGATGGAAAAGGGAGTTGATCATGATGTGATCTATGTCTCCTGGCTAGTAGAGGTTTAACCTTGGAGTATGAGGTGGATTTCTATGCTTCATGGTTGTGTAGCACTAAAGCTTTCATATTGGTGTCTGTGTGACAGGCTCTTGGGTGATATGGAAAAGCCTATATTGTTTCTCAGTCATGGAAGAGAGTGCTTATGCTAGGTGATGGTTCCTAGTGTTGGAAGGCACTATTTCCTGATAACCTAGAATGCTTGAAGGCTATGGAGTTAATCATTAGATGATTTGCAAGCTTCTGAAATAGCCTTTTTTTCTTCTCAAATGCATGTACATGTTGGTGGTTCAGTTTTGGCCTAAAAGAGGCCTATTTTTTTACTGAACTACTATTTTCCTTCTAAGGATGTCTTGTACTTGCATGGCTCTATGGTTTTGCAGGTTTTACATGGTGAAGCAAAACTTATGGTTATTGTGGAATTGTTATTAAGCTATTTTCTAGACATTGGCTTTTTGGGGTATTACTGGATGAGATAATTGCAGTTCTGCATGCATGCTTGGTGCATGGCTTGAGGATGTATGATTTCTTCTCTACATGGGAGTGTTGGTAAGTGTCTTTTCACTCAGCATTCTTGTGGTAATGCTTGTGGGTTCCTTGACTATGGTGCTCATTGTGGACATGATTGGCAAATCAGATTTGGCATAATCTGGTGTTTGAGTCATGTTGTCTACATAGATATTCTCTTTGAAATCTCAATGTTGCAGTTTTCAATGTGATGACGGGTTTGCATGTTCGATGATTGTGATCTACGAGTTATGCAGTTGATGGATTAGCTACCCATTGGCTGCAGTGAGATAACTTGGATGTGGACTATCTTTATCCATAAGGATTGATTCATTGTTGGTGCAGACTTGCTAGTTGGCCTTGTCGTTGGTCACTTGTGCATCAGCGTGATTATTTTGAGATGAGATGATGGATATTGTAGAGTACATGAATAGTCAGTTATGGGAACATGTAGCAGGTAGTCATGATGCTTGGAGAGCTCGAGTGTCATGTTTCAGTGGGAGCTCTAGCAGTGACTGTGGATTCATCACATGGTGGTGAATGGTCTTCTTTAGTGTTGCAGATGTTCCTTGGGAGAGCTCTTTGATTTTGTTGCTATAGAAGAGTTCTTTCACATTTGCATGGACATTATTTGAAGATGTGCAACATCTTGGAACCATAGAGGATAGTTGGAGTCTTTGGATGAGGTGTTGGTGGTGCTTGTCAGATGATGTTGGTTTTAAGTCTATTTTCTTTATGTCATGGTATACTCTTGCTTGTGCACTAGAGTTTTAAAATTGTGCATTGTACTTGAGACAATGGCAAAGTCACTTGGAGCATGGTATCTCCTATGGGGATGTGTAGATCATGATGTCATGATGAGTTCCTAATTCAGATGCTTGGAGCTTTGACAGTGGTCTGGTAATTCTTTGTGTATTAGGTGCTTTGATTATTTCCTTGATACTTCATGATAGTGCAGTAATGCAGATGGAGCTTAGCATGAGATGATCATGGATACATGAAGAATAAGGTGAGGCTGTTTTTCTCTTGTGAGAGAAGTATTGCTGCTTGTTACTCTTGTTAAAGTTTTTTAGCAGAAAGTTTGAGAAGCCTACACTTTGGTTGAATGAAAGTTCAATAAGAGACCTATGAGGAGATTGCTCTTGGATTAGTCATGATGGATTGTATATCTTGAAGGAGTATTCCCGTTCCCACTCTTGGTCTACTCGGCAGTTTATCTGAAAGGTATTTGGCTCATTATATTTTTTAGATGTCTTTTAAGTTCACTTTTCATGATATGGATCTTGAACTGTTGTCTAATGGTTCTAGAGGATTCATAGTGGAAGCTATATAGTTTTGTTTTATCTCGTTACTAATGAAAATTGGTAGGAGATGGTGTATGGGATGATTTCCTAAAATGGGGAATGAACTAGTTTGATCTTCTTTTAGATGCTTACATCCATGTTGTTTTTAAAAGTTGGTTTGATCTTGGTGATTGAACGGATGGATGTTGCTGAGGTTTTCTTTTGGGATGTGAAGAAGATCATTCTTGACACAGCTAGCTATTAGAGGTGTATGTAGGAGGATGCTCTACATGAAGATGATGTGCAGAGTTTATCTCTATGGCTGTGAAGGTTTGTGGTGAGAGAAATGTTTCTTGTCACAAGTTGTTGCAGGTTGTGCATATCATTGTGGATATTTCCTTGGTACTACATGGTTACATTTCCTATGTACTATTATTGGTAGACTTGTGGTGCCTTTGATCTTTCAGATCTGGATTACTCGAGCTGTGGGAGTTCCTATATGTGTCTTGTCTTCTTCAACTGGTTGACACTGGAACTTGTATTTGTTGTTAATGGATTGGTAGAAGTTTACTAATGTTGATACTTTGAGGTATGTGAGATTGGATGGTATAGCACGAGTTGTGGGTGCTAGTTTCAGTCACATGGGTTTATCAGTTGGATGGATGCAGTCAGTCAGATTGTTGTTTTAACTAGTGTTTTTTATCTTGTTTCTGGAGAATGACTTCATGGTTGTGCTTTGTTTTAATTTTTGAAGTTGATATTGCTTTTGTATAGCGTTTTGAGCACAGTGAAGTGGTAGCAGTATCTTGTTGAAGATGTCACTGGGATCTTTTGCTTGAGTTCACTGGAATGGTGCTTATTCACTTTGGTGATGTATCTTTCTTCCACACGTGGAAGATGATAGGATTGTTGCTTGAATGGTGGACATCTTGGATATTGGAGTAGAATTCTTGATGGAGCATGAGAGCATGTTGAGATCTATGTGGTTTCTTGAAGGTTGTGATCAGTTGCTTTGTTGATCTTAAGTTGTAGTTGAATGCCTGGTCTTTGTTGCAGATTGTCTGGTGGACTATTATCTATTGAATCATGTTGATCGGGTATCTTGAGTGTTGCAGGGCTTGAACTGGTGGAGCTAGTGTGATCTTAGTTCTTGGTTGCTCTGGAGGTGCTTGTGTGATCTTCATCAAGTGGGAGATTGTTGGAAAAGTGTCTCAATTCCACAAGCTGAAACCTCTATTGGATTCAAGTTGGTGTGACATGTTTCAAGTCTGGCCGACTAGCATCTTGAATCTTGTTGTTTTGCACAGGTCGTTGTGACCTTGCCTCTGTCTCACTGAAGGAACCTATCACTATGAAAAGAAGCATTCGGCGTGACCTCTTACTACTCATGGAGATCTCTGGCCGATAGGCCATTCTATCATGTATCGGGAGGACCCTTGGCCGAAAGGTTTTGTTCGCTGTAAAGTTTGGGCGATGTGTTAAAGTCTCGCTGATAGTATGTTACATGGTGTGGTCTTCGGCGTATCTCATAGTCTATCGGTAAGAAGTCTTACCAATTTGGAGACGTCTGGCCAACGATATACACTCGGAGTAACTCAAGGGTCTCGGCATGAAGTCTTGGTGACTGGGAGATGTCTCGGCGATAGTGTTAGGGGCCATTAGTGTAGCTCAAGGTGATCGATATGAAGTCTTACCAACCAAGAGATGTCTCGCCAATTTGAGTCATCGGAGAAACACAAGGTCTTCGGTGTGACTCTTGGCGAACTGTGGTTTCGGGATAGCATGAAGCCTCAGTAAGAAGTCTTGCCAAAGGAAAACTCTCTCTCCGATGGTTCTGAGACTTCAGTGTAACACATGTGTTTTGATATGTTTTCTTACCAAATGTGGAAGTCTAGTCGACGGGTGTTTTGGACATCGATATGACTCCTAAGCTCGGCATGAAGTCTTAGCAAACATGGAATGTCTGGCTGATAGAAGACTTCAGGGTGACATAAAGGCTCGATATGATCTCTTAGCGAATGATGGAAGTCCTGGCGATTAAAGGTCACTTCGGAATGACTTGTGAGCTTAGTGTGATGTCTCATCGAATGGCAATTATCTTGCCGATGAGAATGTTGTGCTCTGTATGACTTGGGGTGCTCGATGTGAAGTCTCAGCGAAAGATGAATGTCTTGCTGACTGTCAGGTGCTTCAGTGAAATTTGAAGAGACTCGGTGAAACCTCTTGGCAAATGGAAAAGTCTTGCTGATAGCAAAGTTGAACTCGATGTGACTTGTGAGCATCGGTATGAGTCTTGTCGATGAGAAATATCTTGCCAATAGGAATGCAAGGAATGCATTGGATGTCAATGGTTTTGGTATGACTTGTGGATATCGAAAGAACCTCTTGCCGACTATTGGAACCTATGTCGATATCGTCTGTGAATCCTTTGAGCATCGGGGAGACACTTCTCGTATCTCATCGACATGCGAACTCAATGGATTGTTTCCTTGACCATTTGACTACCCTATGTGGTGGTTTGTGGACCAATCAGAGGAAGCAATATTCAAATAGTTGGCGTTTGGATTTTTTGCAGCAGTTGCAATGGAACTAAACGGTCTACAAGGAAAAATCTACACCAGAATGGAACAATGATAAGGATGCTGAGCTGGAGATTGTTGTTTTGTGATCTTGAATCGATTCATAGAGAGCCCGTTAAAGAATGAATGTAAATACATATACATTGGACATTCTGTAAAGAGAGATAGTGCTGGTAAGAGTACAAAGAGAGCTAGAGAGAGAATGATAGAGAGACGATTGAGTGGCTGGCCAAAAGACCAAATCCATGAGGTCAAAGTAGAAGAGAGAAGCAGGTTTTTGCTGTTGGAATCTCTCCTGACCATGAATATCTCAGTTGATCTCTCATGTTGAGTTTGCTACCAGTTGTTTCTAGAATGAACAAGATGAATCTTTGAAGAGGCTATGAGCCTAAATTTGTATTGTAACCATTCTATTGAATACTACAATGGCTCGATCTTTGGAGTGTGGGGTTTTTTATCTAAGAGGATTTTCCCCATGTAAATCTTTGTGTTCTGATTTATGTCTTATCTTTCATCTATGTTGATTATGTTTCTAGAACCTGTCATTGCTTGTTGTTGGATTTCCATGTGATTCTCTCAGAAGGATTAATGTGGGAATTAACTATGTTTGTTTTCGCTTTAGGACATAGTGTACCTTTTTTTGAAGTGACCTAATTTTGAAATGAAAGTTACCGAAGTCACTACTGTTTGGAGTTTTCATTAGATTCGCTCCATTCTTTCCCTTACAATTTTCTACCTCATTGGGATAACTCACCTAGTGTATAGACTAAGGTTCCACTACCCCAGAGTGAGCACGCATGATTGGGATAACTCACCTAGTGGATAGACTGAGGTTCCACTACCCCAGAGTGAGTACACATGTTTGGGAAAACTCGCCTAGTGGACAGACTAAGGTTCCACTACCCCAAAGTGAGCAATGCATGTTACAGAAAAACAACCCCATTCCACATTGTGTTGGAACAGTTGTGCTTGATCCTTTGTTTTTCTTTGTTTTCCTTGGCCTTTGATGTTGGGATTATGGAAGCCTTGCAACATGAGCATGAAGTATGGATGGTTTGTGTTGGTTGTTCCTATTTTTTCATTGATGTCAACATGGTGATAACCATATGGGGAGCCTACTTGGTTTACCATAAGTTTTTCTCTACAAGTAATGCCCTTTTGTGATGGATCAGTGTATTGACATTTGAGTCTGGAATTCACCACAAGATCTTATATGACTCTAATATCTTAACCATTTTTTTATGACTCATTCAAATAGCTATATCTTGGATCTTGATATTTATTTTGGTTATGAGAAAAAAGTTATCTTGACTGAAAGATTTCAGCTCTATATTCTATTATTGTTCCTTGCTTGGCATACGATGTGGAAGACTCCGAATTTTATTAAGGTGAAAATTTTTATGCTGCGATTTTGTTGGTAGTATGATGGGAAATTAATGTGTTCTCATAGCTAGAAGGTGTTTTCTTTGAGGTTTATTTGTTGGTTTTGATAATTGTGTTATACTCTTGGTCGACTCCGCGTATGCAATAAATTATGAAGACTAGTTATAATTTATAGATGTTAGCCGACTTGGTATAATGCACTACATGGATAAAATGTTTAAATCATATATGGTTTTGAAAAAGAGAGTTTTGGTTATTCTTGTTTTCATCTAATTAGGAAAACCTAATTGATGAATAAGATATACTTGTACATATGTAATATTTTTTGATAAATGATATATGCATGAGGAGAAAATGTGAAATGCGAAGAGCAAAAGGATTAAGGGGTGTGTGAAGATCTGATCCTAAATGCTTTATCAGTTGTGGATGAGTACAGTTTAGTTGAGCGACTGTTGTGTGAGGTAGTACTTCATATTTTGAGCTTCATTGGAATTGAACCCTACACATTAAAGGTATATCCTATTAGTTCAATCTTTTGGTAGTTAACCACTATCATTGTATCTTGGTGGTTCACCATCTTTTGTACTCAGGAAATGGTCCTTTTTAAGGATAGTGAGTCCTAGCAGTGAGCCCTATAATATTTTGTATTTGGATATAATATATTGTGAGCTAACCCTCACCATGGTTTTTCCATTTTTGGGTTTTCCACATAAAAATCTTTGTATTCATGTGTATGGTTGAATTGATTTGTTTTCATGTTCCTTCTTGTTGGTTTAGTCAGAGTTGTGATAATGATTAGATGTATTTTACTGTGGTTTTATGGAATATTGATTCACCCCCTCTCAGTATTCCAAATGTTCAACATTTGATAAGGTATGAATATGTACCTTTGTTATTACTACATACTAAATTGTCTTGAATGTCTACTTTAATGTGATTTTGTCATGGGGGAAAAATGTCGTGTAGAAAAAGTAACCCTTTTTCACACTTAATTTGGGAATAATCGACATAAGATTAACCTAATAATGACTTGATTTAGTGTTGTAATGTGTTGTGATGGAACCCTCAAAAAAATTTGTTCCATCTCAAACCCTTGTCACATTTGGATGCAAGGTTGATATCTGACAGTTTAGGATTTTATTTGTTATAAATGCTTGTAACATTCTATTTGGTTGTTGACTTCTTATTGCCCATTTCTGGTCACTTTAAAACATCTTATGTCATTCACTATCATTAGGTAACCGGTCCCTCAAGCCTAGGTCTAAGTTTCATAATTTTTATATGGTTAGGTAGAGGGCCCCATTTTGGCCTTTACATCCTTTGCATTTCATGACTTAGAATGTTTTGAGCCCCTTCTCTTACATCATCCTAGAGGGTTCCCTCCTCAGAACAACTTAAGTGCACATGCTTAAAGTTTTCACTTAAGTCCCAAAGGCCATCCTATCTTTATCACCCATCGTTGATTCCTTCTTGAGTTTATATTTTAAATTGGTGATAGCAATGAGTGACATTTCTTTGTTTTCATTGATCTCAAATAGTTTTTGAAGCTCTTGGAATAATCAACGATGAGCGATGTTTCGTGTATTGTGAAGGAATCACTTATCGCTAATGGCTTTTGAGCCTTGAGAATTGTAATAGAGATTAGCAATGTCCTTCGGCCTTACGTTCTTATCGCTCATCGCAGGCACTCATAAAATGATGAATTTAAGATCAACGATGAGAGATATGATGGAATTCCCTTACATCGTGTATTGCGGGTGTGTTTTAAGTGCTAAGTTCTGCATTAGTGATACACGATACACATTGTCACTATGTAAATCCTCTCATCACTAATTGCTTTCAAACTGTATGAGGAGAATTAGTGATGAGCAATGGTCTAATATTTCTATATTTTATCTCTCTTCCTAGATTCATTCCTGAGCCTAAGTTTCAAAACCGCAATGAGTGATGAGATTCTCTAAAAGGTTTCTTTCACTAATGTGATAAGATCTTATGTGTAATGTCTTTTGTACCATTGATTTTCATGGAGTATGTATCTAAATTTTATTTCTTCACCGCATCTCCCATCGCTAATAGGAGCCAACGTGCAAAGTTTGAATTAGCGAGGCACGATGGAAGGATGAATGTGATCAAAGATGGACCAGAAATCCAAGGGTTGAGATTTCATCACGGGGATGTTAAAATCACTGGTGGGGCCAATTGAGGATGAGATGCACCCACGATAGGTGATGGCTATTGATGGAGAAGGCAACATGGTAGAATCTTGAGGACACTATATAAAGGAAAGTAGTGAGATGATTGGAGAACCATTGATGTGGTTCTAAAATAGGATGATCTAATAGACTAAATCTCATTGCGATAATACTTTCATCGCTGATTGCACCCTAAGATTTGGGGAAGATCAACAATGAGCAATGAAGTGTATAAGGAGATATTCTCTCAAAAAAAAACCAATCTCATGTACTTCACTGATATTAATGAAGGAGCATCGATTAGGTTGGCGATAAATGCTAATTGTCAAATCGTGTATGATTAATCAAGATTAAAGGTTAGCATGGCAGCATTTGACATGGCATCCTTGTTTTCTAGGAACAAGTTGCTAATGCTCGAAAAATGATGCTCATGGTCACCATAGATGAAGTTTTATTTATTCTAAGATCAATGACCTGGATTCAAAGCCAAGTTGTTAAGTTATCAACTTGCTTACGTGAGGAGTTCTTGAATCATTAATTCAGCATGCTCCAAATTTTCTATTTAATTTAGGTTGATCATTGCTCATTTTCACCATTTTTCCATTCTGCAATGAATGTAAGGTGTAGTGTGAAGAAAAGTGGGAGGCTATTTGTTTTTCCTAAGTAGAATATTGAGTGTTCTTGTCCTGAGTAAATTGGATTTAAATTAGGTTCTCTAGTATGGTTAGGAATTTCTATGTTGGGTTGGTTATAATTTTTTGGGCATTGTAGGTGTGTCTCCCTATAGCTTTGTCTTAAATTGTTAAATTTTCCTTGTTCTAGAGATGGGGAAAACTGGTGTGACAATTCAGCCTGTAAGGTCTAGCCAACTCAATGTATTTAAGTGTCATGAGGATATAAATGAGCGATAATCCAAAGCTTCTTCTGAGGTTTCAAAGGGTAAAAGGAGGGCTAGAGGTCATAAGAAGAAATAAATTGTGCAAAGTATGTACAACTTGAGACATAGGACCGTTTTGGGAGAAATGGTCAAGTTCAAAGGCAAGGAACTGGCTCATCCAGTGAAGAGGGATAGAAAAAAGGATAAAAGTCATAGGGCCTACCTGGGAAAACATAATTCTCCCATCGTGCTCTCTAATACTCCTTCGAACGTTGAAGGTGAGACCGACTCAGGATATGGCTAGTACCTTCTTTCTTTAGTGAAATATGGGAGCTCTGACAATGACTCTAAATAGGCTCACCTCTTTGTTTTTGTTTTTGATGACACCATGGTCTTTGCATAGGAGGTATTTGTTTCAATATAATTGTGGTTTGTCTTTTTCTCTTCCATGCTGATGTGGAAGTCCTCCAATTGATATGATATGGAATATTTTTTGTTCAACATGGACATGGTGACAATGACTAATGTTACCCTGCACATGTGTTTTGTTTTTTGTCCTCTCTTGTTCCCAAATGATTGCATAAAAACCACCTGGGGAGTTCTTCGAGGAATCAATTGAAATTAGGTTTTTGAAATGAAATTAAATTAAATTGTAATTTAGTCAGATGCTTGTGGCTCCCCTATTTATAAATGAGATTTCATGGCTAATAAAGAGGGATTTCAAAAATTTTGAGTCCAAAATAGATCAAGGTGAATGCTATGCTCTCGGATCAAATAGAATGTAAATAGATACATTAGTAAATATATCAGAAGCCAATCTAGGAAGAAAGTTATATTGTATGAAGATCTTAAATATGGTTTTACAAGACAATTTTAGTAATGAAACAAAATATTATTTCTAAAATATTGTTCTTCTATGCATCTTTCTTCCAAATTATGAATGAAGTTGTGAATTATAATTTCATTTGTCTTCTATCATTTGAACTGAATGAATGGGCTTGTTTTTTCTTCACTTCAATGATTTGATTAAAATGCTTAAATAAGGTCATTAGTTTGTGGGAAAGGGATATAGGATTTGGTAAGGAAGTACTCTTTTAAAACATAGTGAGTTAGATGCTACAAAGTGGCATGCTAATAGTCCATTAATTTTTTATGTTCAATCATAATTGTATTACTAATTGATTGTAAGTTATGACTCTGTTTTTCCCTCAGATAGGGCACTAGTTATTTTATTAGTTTATCTAATGGCTGGTTGAGCTAACTTAATGAATTTGGCTTAAGTTTCAAGATGAAGATGAACTCATAACATACTCTAAACTACACTGCCCCAACATTTAGTATATAAACGTATTCCTGAAACAAATAGCACTTTCACCCAAGGTCTGCCAATCCTTTGATGAAGTGGGTTTCTTGATGAATGCATATGTGTGAGGAAATTCTCTTGACAGAGTTTGAGATATTATGAGCATGTGTAGGATTACCCTCCTGGGTTTCATAGAGCCTGAAGAGAAGAAGTGAGGTACTAAGTACTTTACTTAAATGTTGGCCAATCCTCAACCTTGTTGATAATTGATTTATGGAAAATTCGTAGGTAAGGACTGAGATTAAGTTTGGTTCTTAAAAAATAACCAACAGAAATGGCAACTCTACTAGGTATCTACTTGGGAAAATATTTGCAATCCAATAGCTTGCCTCAATAGAGTCATAGAGGTTTTAAATAAAAATTTCTCATTGATAGTGATTGGCGACTCCAAAGAACTCTATCCAGTAAGAAAAAGAGAGGGTGAAAGCTGAAGAATCTCAAAGTGGAATTGATTGATGGAAGCACCTTCATATGGTTGAATTTTGATCCTCTACAAAGAAAAAAGTGACTCTATGCGAAGAACCATATAAAGTGTGATATCTGCAAATATATCTAGGTATTTTCCTTTCTTTTTTGACTTGAAAGAAGAAATAATTATGTATAAGAGCCATTTTAGAGATATGGAAGAAATACTTTATTCCTAATTCAATGAGTTAAAGCACTAAGGAATGGAATAGTTATGATCATATTGCATACATCTGAGTTAAATTTTGTGAAAAACTGAATGAAATGTAAGAAGTATGCTTACTTTTGTAATATTCCTTTCAAAGATTGTAAAGGCATAAACTACACTTGAGATGTTCATTTACCATAGGGTTAGTATTTGAAGAATGAATAGAGATACAAAAGAGATGTACTATCCCCCTGTCTTCTCTAGTAAAATGTAAAATACAAATATGTTGGTCATACAACTCCTAGAATACCAACAAAGGAAGTTATCTATTGAGAGATATAAGTCTTTAAGCTTTGGAGATATCATGGGTTTCCCTAACAAGATTCCTGATGATATTAGGAAACATTTACCAAAGTTTACAGGGCAAAAATCTTAGTCAACTTCTAAGCATTTAAATGTATTCATAGATGTAATGGGAATTTTGAAAATTAATCATGAGGATGTTGTCATGAAGTTTACTTAGTCACTAAAAGAGAATTCCCAAGATTGGTACTCATCTTTACCAGAATGTTCTATAGCTTCATGGGATGGTTTTATGATAGCATTTATAGAACAGTTTGGTGAAAGGATTAGTCCTAAAGAGATAAGAAGAAGATTTAAGGAAATCCAACAAGAGGAAGAAGAGTTAGTCCCTTCTTTTAATCTCAGATTCATGAGAGCAGTAAATGATATTCTTGAGTATTTGAGACCTGCAGAATGTTTAATTACATATCTAGGTTCTTTTAAAAATAAAATGAGTTATTTGATAAGGGATAAAGATCCTACGACATTACAGCAAGCATATCATATTGCTATGGATATAGAAAATACCATTAAATACTCAATGATGAAAGGGTATGTGGCTGCAAGTGTTTGTTCTCTTGATATACATTATAAAGATGAAATAAATAGGAAAGAAAAAGATGACCAATATAGAAATAATCTTGATGTCTCATTTTTTTCATTCTCACAACACATGGATCTTGAGCAAAGTCAGGACAACTTTTAGCAGTGTTCAGATAATAATGATCAAGAATTGATAATGCAAATATTATCTAGTATGAAAAAGAATAAAGAGGAATCACCATAAAAATTATTGGCAAGGTTTTTGGATTCCTTGTTAGAAATCCCTAAGAGGCTAAGACCTAAGAATTCAGTCTACATTGATTTTTTTTGTGACATTTATGAACGAGGGCTTAGTACCTTGCATCAGGAATTAAAACCTCAAGATTTTGATCAAATAATTAATTGGATCAGAATTGCTAAGGAAGGAAAGCATGGTTATGAACAAACTGTGAGGTTTCAAAATGGCAAGAATGATACCCTTAGTAACAAAAATCAAGAATTCACTCAGAGCATGAATAGAGATATGTCTAAAGTTGAATGTATGCATAGTAGTACAAATGATGATATTGTCATATTTGTAGACACTATTGGCATATTACCAGAGGTTGGAAACCAAGGTAATGGAATTGAATATTTTTCTCACAAGGAATACAAATCTCTATGTGAGGAAAACTTGAAAGCACCTTTGTTGCTCAAGGAATTTGGTTGTGTTAATATTCATAAAATTTTCCTTTACCAATAGAAAAAGATATTGCATGTGATAGATTCTTGCATAATACTCTAACTATTTCAGAATCAGAATGTCCTAATAATCTAATTAATGTTAAATCTGAAGACAAGAGTGTTTATACTCATACTCTGGAATCTGATTTTAGGAAAATGATAAGTAGTGACAGTCAGTAATGTTGGGTTTTTGGATGTTTATATAAAAAAAAATTAGGATGTTACATGGTTGTTCTTGATCAAAGTTCTACTGGGGAAGGAGAAGAAACAATTTATATAGAAGAACGAGAGCCATGTTCAAATTTCCATCATGAGTCAATGGACATATTAGTTGAAAATACAGTTCAAAACCCTAGTTATGATCATCTCAATTCTAAGTTAATTGATCCATCTTTCAAAACATTTTGTTTTCAGTTAAAAGATTATAACTGGGAAGAAACATCAAATTATGGTATGGGTTCTGAAAAAAAAATTATTTCTGATCTCTGGAATCATGTGAGTGATTCCCTTTGTAAGAAGGATTGTGATTTAAGTGACAATGAAACTACCTTGGATTATGAGAAATTGATTTTTCAAGAAAATGAAGCATGGGCCATGTTGGAGCCTAAAATTTCGTGCAAAATTTTAGGTTCCCATGTGAAAAAATGTGATTTCAGCACTTAGAAGTATAGTTGAAAAATCTGCTCAGATGGCCTAATTTGAAAAATCACAACTTCAAGCCGATTCAATTTCATGTAAAAACAATTTGCAGACATGTTCATCTACCTCATGTGAGTGTCTCTACCAAATTTCAACTTCCTATGATCTGATTTGACAAGGTTCCAAAAGGACAAGTTGAAGAGTTTTGTGAAGGTTTGTTGTCTACATAGTAAAATTTGTTAAAGTGACCAACTTTGGAGGATAATATCAAACAACTGAAAGAGTGTCATGACAAAAAAATTAGTGTTTCAGATTCTCCCCATCTCAATGTGCATCCATGTCAATTTTCATGGCTTCAAGACATCATTTGGTATTTTTTCAAAATCAAATCCAAATGGGTTTTGCACATTTTTTGTAACTACATTTCCAAAACAGCTACAAAGTGGTCAAGTTTGATTTTTTATATTTTTCCAAGGAAGAGGATTTATGAAAAACCCTTTTAGATACATGTTCATGGAACCTAAATGAACCAATTCCTAATGTGCAAAATTCTCATAATCAAGTTTGATATTTTTACAAAATGGCAAGTTGGCATGCTTCATATAGTTTTCAAAAGTGCAGTTTTAGAAAGGGTTGATTGGGCTACTTTGAAAATCAATATCTTTCAAATATGATGAATTCATGCCAAACCCTCCTACAATCACATTCCCCTATCACAACTCAACACTTTTGTACATTTTCATGGTCATCGGAGGAGTTCTCGTATATCTTTTAATTATTTTGTGACTGCTCTTGAGCTAGAATTGGCAACCCGAAAAAAGTTGCAAATTTTGAAATTCTAAAGATGACCCAGTTGGTGTTTTGGCTTCAAAATTTTCCTCTTTCAATTTCATTGGATTTTGAGCTCATTTGGTACATTAATTTAAAAATTCATTTTTCTCGCTACATGCTTCGGCAGGACCAGTTTACAAAGGAAGTACCTTGATTTGGCGAGATGTTCAAAATTCGTCAAAAACCCATTTCCAAAATAATTAATTATAGTACCTTAAAAAAAATTTGTGGCTCCAAAATACTCTGTGTGCCTGCAATGAAATTACTTTGTTCACCTTCTAGCCGAAATTTTAAAAAAATCCTATGTGCTAAAGTTTGAAAGTCATAAATATTAAAACATTTGATATGTTTTAAATAAATTTGGGACAGCTTATGGAAACCCTAAATACATATGTGCCTTGGAGGAATGAATGTGATGATAGTACAATAGATTTTTTAGACAAGGCATAAAGAGTTCTGCAATCAGAGAGAAATAGCTTTGAGCTCCTACCGAAGCACTGCCTTAGCATTACTGCTGATAAAAATAATAGATTGTTGATTGGCGATTCCAGTCACTTGCTCTAGAAAAGATAAGAAATGTGAGAGAAGATACTTATTATTTTTGTATATCTATGATGTAATGTGGCAAGAGCTAGCATCTCTTTCATCTAAGATTGAAGAGTGTCCAATATTACGGGTTTATACATGCAATCAGTGCACGTATACTTACAACTTTACAAAAAATGTTTGGAAAAAATATTACATATATATGTATGTGGTTCTCAAGAAGGAAATTTCAGTCATTTTTTTATTGAGGTCATTTAAAGGTGGATAATTATTTTACTCACGGAAAGCATGAAAGATGAAATTTATAAAATATTTACACTAGAAGCAAGAATATTTTTACCAAAGATGAAAAGAGTAAAGTACTTTTTGAAGATTAAATACTTTCGAGGAATTAACGAAGTAGGTAATTATTTTACCTAAACAATAGTAAATGCAATTAAAAGCAAGATTTTTCACCAAAGAAATTAAAAGGGACCATAAAGATTACGAAGTAGGTAATTATTTTACTTTTATGGGAAGAAAATGAAGTGAACATTAAAGTATTTTAATTTGTCGAAGGAAATTAATTAAAATAAAGTTAAGTGTTGCAACGGAAGAGCGAGTGAAGGTAATTAGATTAGAATTAGGAGTTAGGTAGTTGGATAGGTGGAACAGTTGTTGAAATAAGATGTCATGATGTATTGCAAAATATTTTGAAATAATGCAAGTGGAGAAGAATTTTTAATTTAGTGGCTAAAATTTGGTGTCTATTGTTTGTTGAGTTGAACAATTATCTAGTTGTCTCCACATTGTTATTTCTCTATTATTTGAACCTATGTATCTAAGTTGATATTTTAGTTTCATCAAGACACACTTGTTTTTTTTGTGTAATCAAATTAATTGGTTTCAATTAAAGAATTAAAATCCTTTTGATTGATTACAGTAACTTGGAGGTAACATTTGGATCAGTAAGAAGAGTTAGGTAATTGATAAGACTATCATACTATCTCCAACTTGATGTCTTGTTATTCAATTTGAGGATATACTTCATTTTCCAATACACAATTGACATCATTGTGTGATTCTTTTAATTGGTTCCTTAAAGGAAGGATTAAAACCCTTTTAACAAATCATAGTAACCTGATAAGATCAATTGGATCAATAAGAAGAGTATGTCAGTCACATTCTTGCACGTTTATACAAGGTATAAACAAACATAAGTGCCAAAACAATTAGAATTGTAGCTAGTAATTAAGTCACATATCACTCACCTCTTGAATCCATTAGCCCAACAGAATTAGGCACTGGTCATATCAATTCCATTTTAGAATTTCATAAAATATTATCATACATTCACATTTCAAATTTCAGTAGGAGTAGTTAGTAAGCTTTTATCTATCCCACACTATTTTCCACTGTGGATACATCCATCAATTCAACCAAATCATACATTCCTATAATATGCTCCATTATAAAGGTCCACCCACCTAGGTCTAGTAGAGCCTGAAGTGCAAGGAGTCATCAACCATATAGGTTAACTCCATTCATTGGTTCAAGAATGTTGCAAGTCTGATCATAGAGCCTAGCATCCTCTTAGGATTTGTAACCTACATTTTTGAGATCCAATAGGGCAACATGATTGATTTATATTGTTCTAATGCATATGAAATTTAGCTTAAAGAGGAGCTTATGTATCAGTGCTTCTTGTTTATTACACAAAATGGGTATGGTGTTGATCCAAATAAATTTGATATTAGTCAGGTGGACTATGAATGTTTCAATTTTCCAAACTAATTAAGTGAGAATTCTATGAAAAATAGTGATAATTTGAATCAGGTGGAGTACTACACTAATCATATATTATAGTTAACACCTAGTTACAACACACTGAGGCACATAAATGAGAGAGATAAGTGAAATCTCAGGCATATGTCTATGATGGTTGAGCATAGTAGTTGCAACATGATCAACTAGTGGACTCTTTAGTGTAATGTTTTCAACTTGGGCATGCTACAAATGGTGGAAAAAAAGGTTTTTGACAGAGGTAAACACCAATTTTAAGATTGATATGGCCTTGTATCTTGTGTAAATATTGTACCTATGTTGTTTGGTTTTGGTTCTCTTGCTTTGTCCTTTTTTTTTGGGTTTTCTTTCTACGTCTACTTCACCTAATTTTTTGGATTCTCGCTTTGTTCACTGAGGAATAGATGTCCCCAATAGGAGCCACTGATGGAACCCTAAAAAAAAATTGTTCCATCTCAAACCCTTGTCACATTTGAATGTAGGGCTGATATATGAGGGTTTAGGGTTTTATTCGTTATAAATGCTTGTAACATTCTATTTGGTCATTGACTTCTTATTGCCCATTTCCAATCACTTTAAAACATCTTATGTCATTCACTATCATCAGGTAACCGGTCCCTCATGCCTAGGTCCAAGTTTCATAATTTTTATATGGTTAGGTAGAGGGCCCCATTTTGTCCTTTACATCCTTTGCATTTCATGACTTAGAAGTTTTTGAGCCCCTTCTCTTACATCATCCTAGAGGGTTCCCTCCTCAAAACAACTTAAGTGCACGTGCTTAAATTTTTCACTTAAGTTCCAATGGCCATCCTATCTTTATCACCCATTGTTGATTAATTTTTGAGTCACTACTGAATTTGACACCATTTTCTGACAGACGTTCGTCAGTTGTTCAACAAATCTTTGTCAGAAAAGCAACGAAATGACAAAAACATTTTCGTCGTTGTTTCTTCATCACAATTTTGACAAAGAATTAAACGTCAAAATAACGGGGAAGATTCGTTGGTTGTTGACATCATAAAATGACTCAAATGTTTGTCAAAATATTGACAAAACTTTGTGTATCCACTAACGAATTACAATCAAAGTTCAATTGCAATGGCTCATCTGAAGCATCAAAAGAACACCAGAAGTTCATCACCATTTCGACGAAATAGGAAAGTATTTACGACAAAGCCTTCGTCATAGCTAAGCAACTTCGTCAGACCTTTTATGTGATTCGTCGGTGGTGTTCGTCAAAATTGCGACAAAATGGGCAAGGAGTTACAACGAAGCCTTCGTCACAGCTAAGCAACTTTGTTGAACCTTTTTTGTGATTTTTTGGTAGACTTCATTGAAATTGTGACAAAATGGATAAGGAGTTACAACAAAGCCTTCATCATAGCTATAGCAACTTCGTCAGACCTTTTCGGTGATTCGTCAGTTGTGTTCATCAAAATTTTGACAAAACAATGCAATTTTTTAAAAAAATATATTCGTTGAAATTTACCATCAGTGAGAGATCAATCATCGGCACTAGATAGAAAACTCACTCTGATAGTCCATGTCTTGCCAATGACTTGCATCGGCAAGACAGATCCAATGTCACACCGATCTGACCTCTTCAAGAGTTTTGAACACTGCTAGTTATCAGCAAGACATTCTAAGGATCTCACTGATTAAACAAGTGTCTAAGAGCAAGTAAAAAAATGGAACCTATTAATTTTCTTATTTTGGGGTTCTTTAAATCATAGAAAAGATACCATCTTCTTGTGTATAATATACTTATATTCATTTTTGAATTTGAGACGAATTGTCATCGCACATTCCATTTTACTTGCATAAAGTATTCTATAAGCAATATATTGATAATGCCAAATGATTTATGGTGTTGTACAACTCTAGCTATTATCACAATTCTGTTGTACCCCTGAGAGAATCCTGCAAAGAAAATTTTACAATACCAAGTCAAATAATATGAAAAATACTTACTTCCATACAATTAAATGATTATTCTCACAATGGCAATTGTCTAATTACAACAACAATTCCATGAAAGGTTATCCATCCTTCATAAGAGATGACTGATCATACATACAGACTACAAGATGCATAGAAAAATCATTACACTTGATAACAACCAAGGGATAACAAGGGAAGGAGTAAAGAAATTTTTGGATTAAAGAGAAAATGTGTAGGGAAAATGTTGAGCAGTGTCAAGAGAACAGAGCTTGTAGAACATATTCTTGACCTAATCAAGCTCTTGAACAACTTAAACAAAATTAAAATACTAACACATACATGAGACATGTAATGAACTTCCAATATCTGCTATCTTTTTTTTTTTTTGTATTGAAAATAGTTTAAGGTCCATTACATATCATGAAAATTCCTATCCGGCATTAGGATTAGTACAACATCAAAGCATTTCCATAACAGGAAATATATCGTATCAGTACTTTACATAGCAAGAAAGAAACCAAAAAGCACCAGTTGTTTTCAAAACCAACATAGATAATACAAATTGTGTTAACAACACCACAGGTTGCTTGCTATTCAAATCAGCGTAAACAATACATAGTGTTGATTACATTCTCCTCATTGCTGACTTCTTCAATATCAAGGTTCACCATTGTTTCTCCTTGGGGGTCCAACTGCTGGGGGCCGCGCTGTCTTTCTGGGCTTGCAGCTTCATCAATTGCTCTCTGGAGCTCATCAAATGTCTACTGGAACAACACGGTCTCTTCCAAGCTCAACCTACAGGGGTCCACTTCTCAGATCCTCTCTGGTATTGTTAGCAACACCTTCAGTTATTGACTTCAAGAAATTCTCCATTGAGATCTCCACAAGAGTTGAAACCTGTAGAGCAACAGAGTAGAAAGTGAGTCTCTTGCAAGACTCAGTAAGTACCCTCTTGATACCCTTAAATTTATCATCATTTCTCACCTTCCACAAATGCCACATGATCTCATTGGATAAGAAATACCAAAATAGCTTACAATCAAACTTGAGCTTGAAATTACAAAACAAATATCATGCCAATTAATTTTACCATTGCTATTATAGACCTTCAACTTATGGCACAATAAGTACCAAACTTCCTGAGCATAAAAACATTCAAAAAGAATATGTTTGATAGTTTCCCAAGTCCTACAGATACTGCAGATTTCAACATTTCATGGTTAGATTTATAGGGATCTATCTTTTTCATTAATGCAAATGTAGGTAAAGGAGAAATAATTATAATTGTAACACTATTCATAGTCTAGTAAATTATGTTCGTAATTTGTGTTCAATGGACCTCATTTTTATCATTATACTGCCCATCTAATACCATATTTTAATCCAGGGTTCAACTATCTCAATCTAAAGAAGCACCTTCAATTAACCATTTAAAGTACTATAAAATAAGGTAATACTTTTACTTGAGAAAGATTGGGTACACTTGTAGGATTAAAGTTCTCACAATCATCAGGATTTATTGGCACACAACACAACCTACAACATATGAAGTAATGGATGACTACAAGTTAGTGAAATGGTCCTTAATATGTGACTGGTTTGCAAATTGATTGGTAGAAAATAAGGTTACAAACAGATCTACATAAAAAATTATGAGGACAATCTACTGTAATCATCAAAATAGATGAAAAGTGCAAAGGAAAGAGCCAAGCTACATCTCTAGAGCCTAAAAAAAACACATGCAAGAAACATAAAAAAAAGAACAAACCAGTTTTTGGATGAATACAAAATGGTGCCTTCAGCAAGTGATTCATATGCTTTCACACGACATGGGACATTAAAAGATTTTAGTCTTCCTCGTGAAATTAACTATTTACAAAATAAACCCAGAAACCAATATTATATACCTCCATGTCTAGCCAGGGTAGGTATAAGAGAAAAAAAAATTCTTCAATGCAATGCCAAAAAATATCAATGTGTGTGTAGGTTTGTATTACTCAAAATATCATTTCACTGCCTAAGGAAAAATACCAAAGTGATGTTTTAAATTTCAATCTTCACATAGGCTCCCTTATTGCTACACATGCATATACAAGAATTATTTGAGCTCTAAACTATTCAAATATTAAGGATTTAATTAGCTATAAGATGGAAAGTTGTTGTTTAGACATAATCCATCATCTTTTACATATCTTTATTCACTCCTAGCGCTTCAGATAAATTTGTGTAAATGAGACAAAATGTGAATCTTTTATGACAAAGAAAATTCTTAAAAGGAGGGGGGGGAGAGCAAAGGGTAGGAGGCAAGAGAATGCTTGAATGTATAGAAAAGTATAACATTTTGATCATTATAACAATGAAGCGAATCTTAAGTTTGAAGCATTAATATCATTTACAACATTTATGATCAAGAATGAATGTAAGTAGAGAAACTTTTGCATACCTGCAGATGGTACAAAATTTCATGGTTAAGTGGAAGCCTCCCATCAACAACAAGATCCAAATATTCATGTATCTATCTCAATTGAGCCTCTAAACCCTTCAAAGCTGTCAATTTTTCCACTAACCTGTTATGTACAAAAGTCAAATTTTAGAGTTATGTCACCACTAAAAATAGAATAAACAATGCTTTGAAACCAAATCCACACACAACACAATTTGGTATTCATACAAATCCATGCAAAAAGCTAAACCAGAAAATTGGAATGGAAAAACTTCCAAATTATGATACGGAGCATGGATTTAGGGTATAAAGAATCATTTTTCTGCCACCATAGTAAAAAGTTAGCACTTTTTTTCATCTTTGCATATTGGTTTGATGCTTCAAACGATGCATTTCTTATATTGAAAAGTGCATTACCTTATTGAGCTTCTCTTTGTTTCAAGAATAGTTTAATATTCTCTACTTAATAGGTCCAACCACGTGACGGTGGAAGCTCATTTGGCCCTTCCCTCCCCCCTCACATCACTCTCGATTCCCCATACTTGATCATATAACATTAATCATTCATTCATCCATTAATAACATATAACATTTATTCATTAACATATAAAAATCATTCATTAACATATTTACATTCATTCATTAACATAGAATATTCATTTTTTCAGTTTTTACATATTATCCAAAATATGGTTGTCATGATAAGTTACAATCCCACTTTTTTTCATTTTTTTTTTTTTAAGCTAAAAAATCTGAAGTGGAGTATCATTTTTCTAAATCATTTGTCCCCCCTTTGGTTGTTACGCCCTACGCTTGTGAAGTCTTAATATGCGCTGGTGATACGCTCACAAGCGTGGGCGATGGATTGAAGGGGCATCTTGCCAATTACAAAGAGAAATGTTAAAGCATTATGTTTTGTGTATTATTTACAAGTATTTCATTAATTAAAGAAATTAGGTGGTTTCTTTGCACGATGGGTTACATGTGTTCCTAATAGTATGCTCAACACATTGATCATGTTCTACATGCTCTAAAGTTGAAACCTGAGAAATGTTACATTAATTAATACACCAATTGCAATTAAATATGTTTAAAATAACTTTAAAGTGGTCCTATTAGAATTGGCTATGGATGCCAAGATCTATGACCAAATGGAAATACGAGAGAGAGAGAGAGAGAGAAAATACCAGTAAGAATAAACTATATATTCAATTTCAATCATATGAGATGATTCTAATTACAAATAGAGAGAGAGACCCTTAGTTATATAGCCAAGGGGTGAAAAGAGAACATAGAAAGGGCATAAGATTATGACAAGCATCATAATCTTATGACATGAAAACAACTATGAAATATTTATCCTCCACTTAAGGTGGAGAGATAATCACATGATGTGTCCACAAAAGGTGGAAGTGATGAGGTAATGACATGTCAAGTCCACCAAAGTGGAAAATCTCCCAACAACCTCCTATGTGGTCCCTAAGTAAGCTTAACTAAGGTGTAATTATGACCTGGGACAAGGTACAGCACATTTTTAATTACACAGCACCCCCTTAAGTGCAATTTAGGGAGAGTGTACACAAGAAAACAATGCAAGATGGAGTCACGGCTACTAGGCCATGATACCCATGTACACACAATGCAGAAATCAATGCAATCTCTCACCAAATGGAGAAAAGGAGGAGAAAACCCAGTGGGACAAAACTCCTCCCCAAAAGAGAGATGAAATACAAAATAGAAATACTCTCAATGAAGAATGAGAAGGTAAAAACCCCATGTGAGGAAAAAGACCCCCCATAAGAGAGAATTAGAAGAGAGACTAGGTAGCCCCCCCTTAATGTTAAGTCTCCTACAATGATGGTAGAAGCTAGACATTGAATGTTGAAGATGATCCAATCTCGACAAACAACGTTCCTACCCTTAGGAAGAAACAAAACCAAAGATGTATGCAGGATATCATGAAGATTGATGATGAAGTCTCTGAAGCATGCTCAAATGTCTCCATGTCGATGTCAAAAGCTGACACACTCCAATCAGGCATTCTACGCCACACTGCTAAAGATTACAATCCAAAATCTAGTAGAGAATGATGTAGAACATAATCCAAAGACAAGGATGTCTCCTCTGAAGACAAAGAAGCCTCCTCCAAATGTTGTCCAAAAGTATCCACACTCACGCCAATCTATGAAGAATGATCATGTAGAGAATGAACAAGAGGCTCAAAGTGTTCCCTCACAACAACTAAAGAAGGTGCATCTTCATCAAAGAGAAGATGAATTCTATCAATGGTGTCCTCCAAATCTGCAAGAGGAGACTCCACAAACAAGTCTAAAATACCTGTCAAAAAATCATCCAAAGTAGCCATATCTAGAAGACTATGTATATCCTACTGCACTAAATCACTAGGAGCCAAAACTATAGCAACACAAGTATCATCAAGTACAATAGTAGATGGAGGAGATAGAGTGCATGGCTCAAGGACTAGATCTGATGTGAGAATGCCCAAGTTCAAAAAGCCAAATGTCTCCTCTGAATCATGGCTCATGTGATCAACAGTCATAGGAATATTGTCACCATCAGAAGCAAATTGTCCAAAGGAATACAACCGAGATGAATGATCAACCACCCTAGTAGCAATAATCTCTCTAGTCTCCAAGTCTCGAATGATAACAGAATCATGAGTGAACTCCACAGTTCTCCCATCTCCACCATGAGTAATTTGATAAATGGAAAGAAAATTGTTCATCAAATGAGGAACACACAAGACATCCTGAAAAGTGTTTTGCCCAATGCTAATAGATCCCTTCCCTGTTACACTCATGTATGTATTGTTTCCCATCAAGATAGGAGATATAGAACAAGGCTAAAATGAAGAGAATATAGTCTGTGAAGATGCCATATGATGTGATGCTCCTGAATCTAGAAGCCATCTTCCTGATCCTGGATTTGAATGAGCACAAAGAGCTTGTCCTTTATATCCTAATGTTTGACCTTTGTCCTTTTTAGACTGTTTTGAAGTAGAATGAAAACAAGATTCAGACATTCTAGAAGGAAAAGCAATGTGATTCTTTTTTAGAAGATTCTTCAACTCATCAATGTCCTTCTTATAACAATAATGTTCTTCATGTCCATCCTTCTTGCAATATGCACAAAAAGGCCTCTCCTTCTTAGATGATTCTCCTTTTGAAGAATATTTTTTCTTTGATTGATCTGAATGTGGATTTACTTGATTTGAATGTTGATTATTCTTTTCTTTCTTTTGTTTCTTATTTGATTCTAATTCTTTCACCTAACTAACCACCAATGCCTGAGATTTAGAAGTCTTGATAAGACCCATTGAGATAAGCTTTTGTTGCTCATGTATCAACATCTCAGAAAATGATGCAAATGAAGGTGTAGTGTATGCAGACCCCATAGTCAGTCTATGGGTATGAAAGCTAGAAACAAAAGAAGCATAATCAGGACCAAGTTTGTTCATTGTATTGTACACCAACTAGATGTCCTTCTTATCAATTCCACATGCTTTACATTGCTCTTTTAGATCATTAACCTTAGTGATGTAGTCCTGGATGTTGTCAAAGTTCTTAGGATCAAGATTCATCAAATCATTATCAATTTGATAGCCTCTTACTTCATCTTTTGTACCATACAATGTTTTCAATTTTTCCCAAGCTTCATGAGAATTTTTACATGATTCAATCTGAAACAACAAATCTTGAGAAACTAGTCTACAAAGACACCCAAGAGCTTTGGCATGTTTGATCATCCATTTTAACTTTTTATCTACATCTGTAGGTTCAAGTACCTTATTTTCAACATATAGAGAGTGACCTTCTATCATTAGAATATTCCATGTATTTTGATGCCATGTTGAATAATTATATGATGTGAGCAAAGGAACCTTAGAATGATCCATGAAAATGAGAGAGCAAAAGCAAAAAAATCAAAGCAATGCACCAAGAGACCCCCCCAAATCACTCAATCAAGAAACCCCCCAAGAAATATCTTATTTGGCACTTTATAGTTAGTGTGTTTACAATTGCTAGATGTCAAAAACAACAAACTAGACTTGATCTTAGTGCTTACAAATGCCAAAATAGGTCACAGTATCAAGTAAAATTTTTGGTACAAAATGATATCAATATGATCCTACCACTGATAAGTACACAAAAAATCATGCACTTTCAAAAACAAATACACCCAAAAATGTTATCGTAGGAGCAAGATATGAGCTCCTGAAGTTCCCAAAACGAGGACGAAGCAGCAACACCTATGAGAATCTGAAATTTCTAGAAATACCAAGCACCAAAACCAAAAACCAATTCTACAAGTGCGTAGAGCATGAAAAATTAGCCCAAATCAAAAAAAATTGCTCGAAAAAAGGAGTCAAAATGAGCAAGATATTAGCCTTCAAAGTTGAACTGCAAAAATGAAAAATCAAATGGAGAGGGGTACAAAAATTTCCAAAGGCTGCTGACGTCAGCAATGATGAAATGATGATGTCATCATATTACGTGATTAAAATTGACGTCTTCGGACCCGTCAAAAAAGCATATTCTCTACCACAAAATATTCTTTGAATCTAAGCTTAAATTTGGCATCTCCAAGAACATCACAGTTGTCGGAGAAATCTATGAGATGCTGTCGAAATCTTAGGATATTGTCAGAATCTCTGTGATCACTTAGAATCTTTGATAGTCCGCCAATGATTTTGAAATAGCCAGCGAATGAAGAGAGCCCAATGTGGCTAATAGATGTGGGGGTCGCAGTAGAATGTGGTCGGTACTGCCATGTGGACTTCGCGGGACTGTACCTCGTGTACTCTATAGAAAGTACTCTGCAGAGCAACGTAATAGTCACTTTATGTATTTTTTTATTTTTATTTTTTATATAAAAAATTCACATCGACAAAAATAATATTTCTTACAAAAATTTTGCAAAAAATAAAATGCCGACAGAAAATAAAATTTTCAGAATATTTTAAGAAAAAATTTATATGACATGTGCATTTATGACGACCTGGGGGGTTGTACAGCTCTCCAGGGAAATTTTTTTGCCTCACTAGACAATTGCTCCAAATTGGATGATTTGACAGTTGATCTTAGGTTTTTTGGCCCTTCTGGACATGATGGCAGGGTCGGATTTGACCCAAAATGCTCCAAAATTGCAGCTACCTTCTGGATCTGGCAACCACTCTTTAGCTTTAAACCCTCTAGATTTGGCCTGGTATGTCTGATTTAGACAAAACAAAAGGAAAAATCAACTATCTCAAACCTTTCGAACGCAATGGTGAGCTTAGATATGCACCAACAAGCTTGGATATGAACTTGCAACAAAGAGCCAAAAATGCAACCTCCTCAAATCTGGAATCTCTCTTCAGAAAAAGACTCTCCAATGACACCCAACCCACTCTGATACCATGTTAGAATTGGCTATGGATGCCAAGATCTATGGACCAAATGGAAAGCACAAAGAGAGAGAGAGAGAGAGAGAGAGAGAAAATATGACAAGAATAAACTGTATTCAATGTCAATCATATGAGATGATTCTGATTACAAATGAGAGAGAACCCTTGGTTATATAGTCAAGGTGAGAACATAGAAGGGCATAAGATTATGACAAGTGTCGTAATCTTATGACATGAGACAACTATGAAAAGTTATCACTCCACTTAAGGTGGAGAGATAACCATATGATGTGTCCACAAAAAGTGGAAGTGATAAGGTAATGACATGTCAAGTCCACCAAAAGTGGAAAATCTCCAACAACCTCCTATGTGGTCCCTAAGTAAACTTAACTAAGGTGTAATTATGACCTAGGATAAGGTACAACACATTTAATTACACCAATAGGTCCTCTTTACCTGATAGGGCCACATCATGTTCTTGATCTTCTCTAGCCTAATCATGCTCAACATGTTGATCATGCTCTACATGCTCTAAAGTACCGGGATGCACACCATGACCTTCATCTACATGTTGTGCTCCACCTTCACCAAGCTGCATTCCAATGTCATGTGCAGTATTATCATTGCTTGAATGTTTAAAACAAATAGGCATGTAATTACTTTATGGGTGAAATTAATATTGAATAGATTGCACAAGTATTCAATTTTAAATTGGATATAGTGGAAGATTGTGTTTGCCCAGTCAAGACTCTTAGAAGTTCAGCCACGGCTCCATAGCCTTTCTAGAAGGAAATCATCAGGTGATTTTTTGTGGGAACTCTGCTGAATTCAGAGCCCTACATTTTTGCATAAGATCATAAATTTTGCTTCAATGGTGTGATAAAGCCAAAATTGTTTTAAATTTATTATTTGGATACTATATTTCATTTATTGATACTTACAATTCATGCAGCTAATTTCATATAACCACCAAATCCAAGTTTGTGTTGCCCATTTTTTTCTAGTCTTGCCTTTGTTTCCTTTGATGTGTCGGGCAACCTATGAAAATTTTGAAATATGTTAGATTATGTAAAAAGAAAAAGTAATCAATATATAATTACATTGTTGATAGTATCACATACCTTCCTTGGCCTAGTGGTGTCTTTCCTTTTTTCTTTTCAGCCTTCTCCTTTCCATCTGACACCAAGTCCTTCCACTCCCTATTTGGAATCATGGGGGGACACTCGTACTTTTTGTTCTTCTCTAAATGTGACCTATATTGGTCCCTCGCATACTTTAGATAGGTACCAGCTTACTTAAGGACTTTGGTTCGGTTGAATGTTTTATCACCAAACAAAAATAGTTAATGAGCTCATCTTTTAAATCTTGATTTTGGGAATTCCACCATGTACGTATGGTGGGCCTGAAGAGCTACAATGTAATATCACTTAGATGTTTATAAAAAATATCATTTCCTACAAAATGATCATGGAATCAATAGTCTAAAAAGATCGATCAATAAGTAAATTCCAATTGGATTATATATAATAATAATTAAAACATTTTAAAGTACCTATGACCTTCTCTATCTTTATGGGAATGAAATCCTTGGTCACCACAAGTGTGACCTAAAATTTTATTGTACTATTAATATAGGAAGATCCAGGAAATGTTGCTAAAACATCACCAGTACTGGTGGCCTCTGCATCCCCAGGTACATGTGTTGACGCATGTTCTAGCATGTGTTCACTGCTAGAGGGTGCATTAATGAATGCCTGCATGGTATGTTTTTCCAACATTTCAGACAAAAATATAGGCATGGATGATGGGGTCAGATGATGTGATGTATGCAGAGGAAGGTCAGGATGGACACTTGTACCAACCCCTACTCCTTAGGCAACACTTGCAGTACCTTGATCATGGCTAGGAGCATCATGAGGAGGCAAATAACCCTATAAAAACAACACATATTTTAGTTCATGACATAAAAGAGTATAAAATATAAAACCATGAATGAACTTATGTTATAAATAAAGACCTCATGACAGCTTACTTACAAGTTTTGTGATCTCTCAGTCAATATTTTAACCCTCTCTCTTATCTCATATGTTTGAGGCATTATAAATATCAACTTAACGATTTTTTCATTGCATTTTTTTGGATCTTCCTTATTATATCAAGAGGGTTTGTTGAATAAGCGATGTCATCATCACAAAATATTGACTGCACCTCACTATGGATGCTCTCGTCTACTACTAGTGCCTTTCCTTGATCAGTCAACTACAACAAGAATATTAAAAACATTATCGAAATTAACCCAATAAACTTATGAAAAAAATATAATAATAAAACATTTTGCTTGTATCTAATTTCTACAATTACAATGAGGTAAACCTATCGGGTAGAAGCACCTAAAGATACATCATGATCTGTGCTCTAGGCCAGAGCCTTCTCTGTATGATCAATGTCATGTTGTGACAAAAATTAAATATAAAAAAAATTACTAAAATGAAACCAATAGACTTACAAAAAAAACATTAAAATAAAATGGTATATTGGAGTCATTAATTTGAGGTTGGGTAAAATGGTACATAGTACGTACCACCCCCATAGTAACTATGTTTGTTACTAAGCGATTCAAATTGTAATCGATTAGCAACTTTTCCCCTACATTTATTTATTTATCGCACATACAAATACATGGTTTCCCTCGCGCACCTCGAATATGCAGTTGGGTTGCTTATTTGTTGACCCAAGTCGTGTACTATTTATAAACCCTACAATATTCCCTGATTCTTTTGGCCTTCTATCAATTTACATAGCCACTCCTTTATTTTGATCCTTATCTTTTAGTTGTATATAATTTGTTAACCGTGCATACCTACACATACTTTGTGTTTATCGAACTAGTTGCATCCAATATTTGTAACTATAACAGGTTCCGACATACTCCATCAATTTAGTAACTTTGTTGTAATAGACCTTTATGTCGTCCATGCAAAATAGGCCCAAACCATGTAATGACGGTGCTGCTATGTGATATATCCTCTTGTTGACACAAAAATTTGTGTTTATTGGAGGAATATCCTTGGGTACCTATTGTTTCCGTAGATGTTTGTACCTTTATGGCACCTCGACATCACCTATGCTCTCATCATCATAAGAACATGACCCCCCTTTAGCAAGAAAAAATTTCATGCATTTATGGAATTTTCTTCTAATATTTTGACCTCTAGTTGATCTCCCTCTTTTAGGCATACTACATGTCTCACTTTCATCTTCTCTTCCTGAATTTCCCTCACTCGAGGAAGACAGATCTGACAAATACCTATTTGGTGGTACCTGCACTCATAAGGATGTTGGATGAACTTCTTTCATGGTGATGTGATCCCAAGGTGACATTATGATTAATCTATCATTTCATTGCTAGAATTTCACAGGTTATAAGGTAATCAAGTCTTGATAGATTGCAAATTATTGTTACTACCATCCAAATATGTCCATCACAAAACAAATCTACTTAACGTTTTAACTCCCAAACTTTGTAACAAGTGTTAAATATGACTATGGTCCACCAGTTACACAACCAAGGCCTCAAATGTATTCTCTAATTGTAATCAAAGGACTTTTCCTCTTCATTCAAGTAAATAAACTTGAAGGGAAACACCACCAAGTGGTTTATTGGACACCTACATGACTAAAAATAGAAGCAAATTTACATTTAATTTCCATATGTCTAAGTGGTTAACGGGGAGGGAGTGTGTACTAGGCATGGTTAAGTCATCATAATTTTATGCTTTGGCAATTTTTTTTTTTTTTAATTCATCTTAAATCTTCCTATGTCTAATTGCTAGGAGACTTTTGGTATGTTTTAAGGTAGGATGATTGATGAAAGAGCCCAAAGAGCCTTTCTCCATGGTATCCAGGTACACATAGCAACGGTCTTCTCTTATGCGGTTGGACATGATTTAAAGAACTTAGCTAGGAATTATTCATTTAACCTAAGGTTTTCTCATAATGCCATCATTGGAAAAGTATGATCAAATTCTTCTATTATGAAGAATTGGTCTATGTGCCTCTAGTAATCACTATAAATGTTTGTAAGGATAAAATGACTAATTGCATCAGGTAGGAGAGAATCAACTTTGAGTTCTTCAAAAATTATATTCCTCTATTCATAATTTTTAAGGGTACATTGTGTGGAGGAGGTTATCACTACCAAGGAGAGACCTTTTCCTTGTATTCTTTTATAATTTTATTATTCTTATTTATTTTACACTTACATTTACAAATACACATACATATGCATTTACTATTTTTATTTATTTCTCATGTAGTTTAATAGTTTGATCGATTTCATATTATATGTGTTGAAGACTTTAGAATTTCAATTACATTAATTTATGAATATGTTGTATCTATAAAACTACAAAACCATATGCTCTTTGCATTTACACTTGCATTTAGAAATACACATTTATATACATAGATATAGATTTCTTTAATGATATGTTGCATTTATTGTTCTAGGAGAGCATCCAATAATTGCATTTACATTTACATTTAAAAATACATATACATACATATGTGTGTGTGTGTGTATCATTTATATTCAATGTTTAGAAACAACCCATTAGGTCTTCACATAGATAAAAATTCATAAAATCGGATCTCAAATACATGTTTTGTTGACTGAGCTTGAACCTCTCATTTCACATGCTTTCTTCACAAAACTATTGAGGAAAACAGCTATACCTTCTTTATTTATCATCCTATACCCTATTCATACATCCTACAATTACAACAGTATCCATGGGGCCTCTTACACAAGCTGCAGTAATCACAAAAAGTGTAAGAGCCCCTTTATATCATGTTCATTAAAACCACTCCAAAAATAGAATTAGCTTTCAGTTATGGTTGTTGGTGAGTTATTATGGACAAAATCATTAGCACCAATACATTCTTGGAGTCTTTTGAAAGAGAAACCGTCGGTGGCAGTGCAAACCTTATAGTGTCAGAAATGAGGTGATCAATTTTGATTGGACAACTGATGAAGAGTACCAGAAATGGGTAAATGTATATTTAATTGAGGAAGAGTGAAAAGGAGTAGGTTGCTAACGGTTGAAAAATCAGCTGTTGCAGTTATAATAGATTCTAGTTTTGTTTTTTGGTGACAGTCTAGGAGCGGAATTCTTGAAGTTGTTTGTTGCTGCATCAACCATT
>VDFB02072610.1:0-23761 GCA_007258455.2 Sequoia sempervirens
TAATGCCCAACAATGGGTGTCCTCATCATGTTTTAGCCTTTTAGGGATATGAGTATTATATCTCTTTATACAAAAGTAGCTAACACACTTTTTTTGAATTCACAAGAATGGTAAATGGATTTACATATGTTTTGTATTGATAGTAAAGGTGAAATAGAAGTTTTGAAGGGGTCTTCAAACCCTCAATGCAAAAGATTATATATAGTGCGGAAGTTGCTTTCATTGTACAATGCAAAATATTATATACAGAGGGGAGGCTGATCGTAGAAAAAAGAAAACATTCTGAAGACTGTGCAGCCTGCTTGCAGGCAAAGGAAAACATTTTGACTGATTATTTTGGGTTCCCAGTGCAGACCTCAGCAATTTGACTTAACAAAAAGTTGCTCTCGCTTGTGAAATCAACTATATCAACTTCTGAGATAGTTGATTTCAGCCATGCTTCATTATTGTATGTTTCATTTTTGCTTGATAGGGTGAAGATGTATTGTTTGCACAGGACATTTTGTATGACCTATTCACTAGTTGTCTCTACTCCCTGATTGAATTGAAGTAGATACAGTTCTTTTGCCGGCATTCCGATGAGTTTAGTTGTGGCTTCTTCAAAGGAAGTTTCCCATAGAGCACTTGTGTGATCTGAAGAACATATCTATAATTGCAATCTTCAAAGGCAGCTTGACACTTTGAACAGTACCATTTTCCTTCATTATTTTGTACAAGTCTTTTCTTGCATTGTTTTCCCTCAAACTCAGTAGGGAAAGTTGGGTAACAAAATGAATTTGATTTGATGAAAACAATGGTTGCTTTGAGAATGCATTGCAAGGGCTGTGTTAGATCTAAAGAATGTCCTTGGATGCTGGCAATGTTCTTCCGTGTAAGAACAAGAGGTGCATCTAGAAGTGTTGTTGTTGGCATGGTAATTATATTTCCATTCTTTGTAATCCAACAATGTAACTCTTCTGTTTCTTTGATATTAGGGTTAATAAACAATTGAGAGGTGGCTAGAGTGCTGATGACCTTACCATTATACTTAGTTACAAGGGCATCTTTTATTGCAAGAATAGTTGACTTTTGTAGGTGGTACATTTCTTGAAGTTCAGAACCTTCCTTTTGAGTTGTTTGACCCCACAAAGTGACATTGATACTGGATGCAAAGGAGTCTACTAATTTCAGGCTCCTCCTTAAGACCTCTGTCCCATCTCTTCTTCGTATTGTTGAGGAAGAGTCGACACATATAACAATTCCAATAACATTAGTAGAGGAACTATTAGTTTTACTAATAATCTCAGTAATGAGTGTAAAAGAGAATTAATGTGCTGGAATGAGGAGATCATCATCACAAAGAATGACTTTTGAATCATCCATTAAAGTGATTTCTATTTCATTGTTCAATTTATTGTAGAACTTATTTGCTGCTTTCACGGTTCCACCAGACAATGTATATACAGAACCAACTTGGACATGCATGTAATGAAGGTCAACAATTTCATTGAAGCACGTAACGCGTACTTCAGTGTGCTCGCTATCAATGATGTCAAAACTGAATACCTGGCCATGTCCCTTCTTTGTGTTAAATTGGTGGATTTATTTTTTCATAATTACACAGCCTTTTATTGTCCACCTTGTTTGAAAAGGATTTAAGCTTTTCACAGGCGTGATAGTTGCAATATCATTTTTTTTGTGTAGGGATGCATGAATTCCAAACATCAATCGCTTAGGAGGCGACTCTGTAGATGTGCCAATTCCATCTGAGTTTGTAGATGGGTCAGATGAGACCTCCACATTTCTTTGTATAGATTGAGGTGACACTGTAGATGTGCCAATTCCATCTGAGTTTGTAGATGGGTCAGATGAAACCTCCACATTTCTTTGTATAGATTGGTCTTCTTCTTTGTAGAGAAAGGTGGGATCACCTATGACGTCATGTTCTATGCATGCAAGCTCTAGTTCAGATATTACAATCCACCTATTGATTTGAAGGAAAATGCATTATTAGGTAGGCATAATGAAACCCACAAATGCAAACATGTAATAATTGACTATAGCCATTGAAATTGAAGGCTAACCTTGCATGACAAATAGAAGGGCAGCTAAATCGTGTGAGCTGTAGTATAGAGCCCTTCTGTATTGTATTTGAAGTTACTAAGTGGTTATACTTTTTTGGGAAGGTGGCTTTTTGGAGGTGCAGCCCATCAGAGAGTGCTAATCTGTATCTAGGTGCTGATTGGATGCCTAGTCCAAATGTTGAAATGCTGAAGACCTGGAGATGTGGATTTACATCCAGTGTGTCATTGTTCAACAGGGTGATTGCATTGGGTGTCAAAGATAGAGACATATCTGAATGGATCTGGAATATCCCTATAAAAGTGCATAGGTTGATAAGTTCTCTTCTAGTTTTAAAGTAAAAAAATGCTATTTGAATGTCTTTTGTTTTTTATATTAAAACATGAAAGAACACATAACATGCCGGTGGGGTATTTTTATTTAATGGATACAATATTGCTTGTAATACAAGGTATCTATAACTATGACTGGTGGTCTATTTTTATTTAATGGATACAATATTGCTTGTAATACAAGGTATCTATTACTATGACTAGTGTCGTAGCTAGTAGAAGAAAGATGAAGTGTAGTAGAAAATCAGTTATGAATATTAAGGAACATACCTATATGTAACAACAGTAAGTCTATCTGTCTGAAACAAATACAATCCTGTGAAAGCAAAGTATAAAATATAGTGTTAAAAAATATTCTAGAAGACCAAAACAATAGATTGCAAAACATCCATCTACAAAAACCTTTTTCATCTAGAGCCATTACCCAGAAAAACAAATTCCAATGGAAAACAGTTGTATACTTATAGACGTACATAGACAAAAGACTTAAGTTGAACTGCCCAAAATGGAAGGCGACTGAATAACAAGTTAAAGGCAGCAGCTGAAAATTGAAGGCACAGCAAATTACAAGTGCATGTAGAAGTTGCCACTGTTCTATAAGTTTTAAGTATACTATTAAGGCCTATTGAATCCTCTCTGAATAATGAATCCTCTCTGAATGAAGTTTTCAGTATAAGTTGCTTATAAGGATTCAACAACTGAAAAAAAAAATCTTTAATAGTTAGAACAATAGGCCAACAAGTTACTCGTTTTCACATTGAAACTGGGATCCATTAAAATGTCAGAAAGATCGTTTTTGTTTAAGCGGTCAGTGGGAATAGCCATTCTATTTGTTATTGAATTTTTTAAAATTTTCATTGAACAACCCTTGGTATCTAACAAATTTATTACACAAATACAAACCAAATGACCTCTAAGAGAACATGGTGTTCAACTATGACACAGAATTTGATTGACAGGAAGAATTATTAATAAAAATTGTTTTAAGTACTATAAATTTTAAACAAGACAAAAACTACTCAATAGCTTTAACATACAAACGTTTCTGGAGATAAATTCAGAACAGCTAAAAGCTAAACCAAGTTGTATAGATAGCCGTTTTATAATAATAAAGTAGGGAAAACTGTAAATTAAAAACACTTCTTGCTTTGCAAATAACACTAAAAGGCCTAGAGAAAACTCCTTGACCATGGAAAACATATGTGCACATTTGATGACAGCAAGTCTCTACAAAAGCCAAAAAAAAATGCAAAATCTCTCTTCTCATTTATAGTGCAGAAAACTATTTCCAAATCTAAGTTTAGATATATTCAATAAATTCAGTTTCACACGTAGCCTAATATATTGAAAATCAAAATCAAAACAGATAAATGAATGAAAGGGGTTTATTGATACGAACTTCAATAAATGTAAATAAAGAAACAAATCAATTGAAGATTTACAACGGCAGTAAAAAATAACTTAAGTTTTAAACAAAATCCTCCAGTAAACTTTAGAAAGCCTTACAGTTCCAACCCTTGGCATGATGATGACAGTCATAAAAGTTTGAAAGCCCGAAAATAAAATCATGTGGAATCATTCATGGGTCACAACACAAAATAAGATATTATCTAATAGAATGATTATATGACAATCATATTGGCTGACGAATAATCTAGAATGAAGACTCGGCAAAAGCTATAAATATCACTCTTGTGAACAAATATGGAGCAATAAACCTGGCCCTCACTATCTTTGTAATTGATGTCCATGTGCAAGTATTAATAACATTAACATTATTATCATGAACCAATGAAGAAAAATGCCAATGCCTTTAAGAAAATAGGCAAAAGCATATGCATTATTTCCTTTCTAACATCACATTGTAACATGATTTAATTAACTCTCTTGAAGCTTAAATCATTTTTTAAATATACGTATATCTAAATTCAAAGAAATAGTGTAGATAGTAAAATTAAAAAATAGTTCTGTGATGTTATTCAGATTAAAAGGAAAAAAAAATGAATAGTAAAACCAAGAAAAATAATAAATATATATTTTAAGTACAGATTTGTTTTTCTAAAAAATTCCAATCCTTTTCAAAAATGTAGAAAGTGCAAAATCTAAAAACATTCATACTTTATTTGTTTTGTATTAAACTGTTTCAAGTGAACCTCTTATGTCACAGTTTGACATGACTAACATAAGAGGAGGGAAATCTCAGGGGCAACAAACTGAGGCATTCATAGATGAAAGCATGTTATGTACAAAATTGTAATGCACAAAATTCTACAATTTCCAAAGGAAATATCATGCTAGAGGGGAAATCTAAAATCAAAGGCTATCCCTATTTTACATATTATAAAACCCACATAACAAATAAGCCCTTCTAAGTTCAAAATTCACAAAAACTTGTTTACAAACTACTAATAGACATGGGTTCTAAATCTGGATAAGCTGTATTGTTCAGCACCTGCAACTCTTCATTGGCAGGAGCATGTTCCAACTGTTGTATTAGTGCCCCGACCTTTCCTGCTACATAATGTGCTCTCCCTATCTTATATTCATCCATATTTTGAGCCCATTCTCTGGAGCTTAACACTAAAGCAGCTTTTACTTTGTGTATACAACTATATATAATATTTGCCAACGAGCATCCTATCTCATTTTGCAAATCTTCTAAGTCGGTGTTTGAGCTATAGTCAATGGTCTTGCATAATTTATAGATGGCGTTAAAGGGGAAATAAATAATGCCAAACAAATGCAGAGGAGGGCAATAATGCAGGTCATGCCATTCTAAGATGGCATATTAAACTTTAAAAACCGAAAACTTCAAATGTATAAATAAGTGCAGAGAAAGTGAATGTGAAGGGGCGTTGAGAAATGAAGGGGAGAATCCACACCATAATTTCTTTATTTTCAGTCACTATCAACATACTATTAATGATATAAATTTTATAATTTATTTTTTCTTTTTACTTGCATCGACGGGCCTATCTATGATGGCTACAATTTACATGGCCTTCCCTACCTAACAGGTAATTAGCTTAGTAACGGCGAAGAACTAGGTAAGACTTCAAATTCCACCAATTCAGAATTAATGTTATTGTTGGCATGAAGAGTAAATTCTCTGTTTACAACTTAGAACCCAGCGTAAATGGGGGGGAACAAGTAGTCCTTACATGATATGGAGTGAAGTACATCTAGATAAACAAAATCCTAAAAGCTCAGTGGAACGTCGCTGAGGAAAGGGGTCAGTATCATATAGATTGCCCTAATTTCACAAGCAACATTTACCCTAGACCTCATTAGCGTTGGCATTTTTTACCATTTACCCCAATATCACTAACATGGATAAATTAAACTGAAATAAACTCGCATGATCATCATAAAGAAGAACTTTGGAAAATAGGGTTGCACTATAATAATGTGCACTGTATCAAATATCCAGTAATAACAAAGGGACATACATCAAAGCATGACAACAAGTGCCTTTGCTGAATTTGCAAAACAGGGTATCGGAGGCAGATGCAGATACCAAAAGTCCAGCCTAACCCTAATGTGGGTTTGTTGGGCATATAGCCCGCACTCAAAATCATTACCAAAAACCCTAATGATTTCGTCCTAGCAATGATAGGGTTGTTTATGTGGTTGATTTGGGTAAGGGCATCCATCAAAGCATAAAGAACAAAGGGATTCTATCAGACGGTGCTGTTGGAGCTGCCCTGGTGTGCAAAAACAATTGTGCGTGAAGGGGAGCGACGAATTACCTGTTCAACGGCAGAGGTCGATGGTGCCTTCATTTGTAAACAAGTCATGACATTTATGGAAGTTGGGGGTGGTGGGCACGAATGTAGGCAGGAGCAAAGTTTTCTGACCTACATTGTCCCTGGTGCAACAACACGAGAGGCGTGCACATCTGTGCCCTTTGATTGACAGCTGCCGAATTCCTCACGTCGGCAAAGCTTTGAGCGCCACATCCAAACGCAATAGCAGTCATTCCAGTGAGCCAAAGAATATTTGACGGATATGAAAACTGTTTAACGGCAGTGCGAAGGGTATTCGGTTGACAATCTGAAAAACAGTAATGCTAAGGGTATTCCGGTAGCGGAGATAGGTTTGCAGGCCAAGTGTGCACTGGTGATCCTAGAAGTAGAGCCTATCGCTAATTAATTTTTCCCTACCTCCCACCTCATTTGTTTTTCTAAACCCTCTTCACCCATCATTGATACATGATATCATAACATCTTGCATTGGATGAACCATGTTGGCTTAGGGGTCATAATATTAAATTATAGTTTAAATATGCCATTTTTTAGTTTATTATTTGAGAAATATTATGTTATGAGTTTATATGTCATTTCTTGAAAGTTATATATATATATATATATATATATATATATATAACTATATTTTTCTTATATTTTTCAATAAATTAGTTGGTCTGCAGTGGGAGTTGGCTTGGGTCGCGGGTTTTGTTGCCTATTGTTTCGTGTTTGATCATTTTGGGTTTACCCACTGGGACCGGCTGACTGTTGGGTCTCCCTAATGTGATTAGTCCTGCCTCCCATCACTCTGGCACCTGCCAAGATAATGAGCCATATTGGGTTGGTGGATCGGATTGGGATACCCCTTGTAACAAAATAAAATAAATAAATTATATATATTTAAAACAATAAATATAAACAAATATAATCATATAATAAGTTTAATATTTAAAAAATTATAAATTTTATATTATATATTTGGCCAATATATAATTTATATAAATATTAAATATAAATATCCAAATATTATAATATTATGTTAAAAGTATTTCTTAATATATAAAATGAAATCATATTTCATAATATTTTAGAAAAAAATGTATTTAATAATCTAAAATTATAATCTTAAGATATAAAAAAACATAAGGCCCTGCAGCAATTATCAATAGTAAATACTCAGTAAGTGCAGAAAAAAAAAATGTTGAAAAGACCATTCAGCAAAGGAAAAAATATTATCCAATTCCTGGAAGACGTTAAAATTAACTACAAAACTCCCATTTATCAATATTAACCGTAGTTATAGACATCTGTCCCAAATCGTTAAGAGAGCACCTTCTCTTTACCCGGGACAAACAAGTGGTCAATATGCCACTGACAACTTTGGCATGGGTCCACAATGAGCTTCTCAAAGCCTTTGCCTTTATGTGGGCCTCGCTAAAACTGGGCCGAAAAGATCTCCATCAGCTTCATGATCTCCCGAACCGATGCTAATTTCGCTAAACAGCCTCAAGGGAGCTTCATTGCTAAGCAATTTTCATTAAAAGCCTTTTAGCAGGAAGGTTGTTTGTACTCCAAAATGTGAGAGAAACCGTAGAAGAAATAAACTAATATTATTTCCCAAATAATGAAAATAAGCCAAAATTCAAATACTATAATGAGTTTAATCGTCTAACATTTTCTCCAAAAATCTGCACCGTCCACCGTATCAGCGGGGCTTACCTCAAAGAGGGAACGCCTTCGGCGCCTTCGGCGGAAAAAGACATGATATTTTGTAATTTAGGCCGCCTAATTCACTATTGGACTATTTACTCTACGGCCATCAAACACCATGCATAAAAGTTGCTTTGGTTAATTTGGGATCCTATAATTTTCAAATCTCTTCGCTACGGTTCTAATACAGGCTTGATGTTTCCATATTCACCATAGCCATTGTGAAATCTCAAAGAAGGTAAACTTATTAATACTATATGTAGTAACAAGAGACCAAGGAGTTGTCAAAAAACTTTATGCCGTGCAAAGAATGAAAAACATGCACAACGAAAGTGTATGTAAGGAAGGAGACAGACATAAAAGGAGACAAAAATATTTGCAATATTCTATTTCACTCAGAAAAAGATTACATTAAAAAAAAATTGTTTACATATGAAAATATTCAGAGCAAAAGCTCTGTACAGGTATACTACAGAAGCTGTGTGTTTTCCAGCGCACTAACGCTTCTGCATTGTTGCTCCATGTGGGATAGCTTCCGGGGCACGGGTACAAGGCTCACTGACTTCTGCTGTGTCAGATGCTCCTGAACTTCACTGTTCAGATTGTCCTGAAAAATTCCTCCTTCTGCTATGTTCTCGCTAAAACATTCTCTTTCTCATTCTCACCCGTAAACCTCACTTACACTTGCATAGAATCAACATTCATCATAACTTTGGCTTTTCACCAATACTCGTAAACCCAGCCAAAATTTGAATTCACCTACCAAAAATAAATTATTGCTAGAAAGTACTTATTGGACAGCAAGGAAGTCAAGCACGGCAGGGGGAAAGAGATCCAAATTGATTTCAAATGACAGTGCATTTAATGCACCTATCGTTGGCTGCTCAAGATTATAATTTCCAACACTCCCCCTTAATCTTGAGTCTTTTTGCTCTTCATGATTATTTATAAACTTATGGCTAATACCTCGGAGTAACTTCGGAGTAAAGTTTCGCGAAAAGTTCCCGCTTCTTCAACACTTAGGAAACTTCCCGCCGCGAGACGCCATAAAATTCGAGCACCGTGCAAAGTTTCGTGCAAACTCGCTTCTTCAACACTTCGTGGAAACTTCCAAAGACATCGCCATAAAGTTCCGAGCAATCGCTGAAAAGTTTCGTGTGCAAACCTATTTGCCTTTGTTCCCCCGATTCGAACTCATTCTCAAGTTCCTACAAGACTCCGCATCTCTCTTCAGGTTTTCTAGAACCGGTTCGCATTACTCCTCGCGACACCCAAATTCTATATATTAGAGCTCAAAGGGTTCTTTTGACAGTTTTTCCTTTGTAAAATATTCCAGAGCTACCGCCTCGACTCTAAAAATGCCATTTTAATTTCATTATTCTCAACCAATTCTCCAATAAAATGATACCTGATTTCAATATGTTTGCTTCTTCCATGAAACATAGGATTTTTGGTCAAGGCTATTGATGAAACATTGTCACAGAAAATTACTGTTCCATCCTCTTGTTCTTCTCTCAAATCTGCTAAGATCCTTCTTAGCCACACAGCTTGGCATGCTGTTGCATTCGTTGTTATGTATTCTGCTTCGGCTGTGGATAAGACAACAATCGATTGTTTCTTGGAAGCCCATGAAACTGCTCCTGAACCCAAGTGAAAAACATACCCGGATGTGCTCTTTCTATCATCCACATTTCCTGCCCAATCACTGTCAGTGTACCCAACCAGCTGAAACTCATTAGAGGTGGTATACATTATGCCATAGTTTTTTGTGCCATTGACATACCTGAGAATCCTTTTACCTGCTTACCAATGTGTGTCCTTAGGTTGCTCCATGAACCTAGAAATCAGGCTTACCGCATACATTAAATCTGGTCTCGTAGCTGTCAAGTACATGAGGCTTCCAACCATGCTCTTATAGAGGGTTGGGTTAACATTATTGTTGTTATCCTCTTTACTCAACTTCAGACCTATAGTTGTTGGGGTTGGGGCTGCTTTGTTGTCCAACATCCTAAATCTTTTCAAGATTTATTTGGCATAACTTGATTGTGAAATAAAGATGCCATTATCCAATTGTTGGACCTCTATGCCTAGAAAATATCTTAAGAGTCCTAAATCTGTCATTTCAAACTCTCTTTTCATGGTGTCTTTAAAATTAGCAATGAGGAAATCATCATCCCCAGTAAATACTAAATCATCTACATACAAGACAACAATTAAAACCTTACCATTTGCTGCCTTGATGTAAAGAGTGGGCTCACCATCGCTTTTGCTAAAGCCATTTCTCATCAAGTATGAGTCAATCCTACTGTACCATGCCCGTGGAGCTTGTTTCAACCCATAAAGAGCTTTCTTTAGCCTATATACCTTGTGTTCTTTACCTGGAACTTCATATCCAAAGGGCTGCTCCACATATACCTCTTCTTTTAAGACTCCATTGAGGAAGGCGGACTTCACATCCATTTGATAAACCTTCCACATGTGCTGGGCTGCAATTGCAATGACTGCCCGCACGGTCTCCATCCTTGCAACAGGGGAAAAAGTCTCATCATAATCTCTCCCAAACTGCTGTTTGTACCCCTTGACAACTAATCTTGCCTTATGCCTTTCTATTCTTCCTTCGGCATTACATTTGGTCTTGTAGACCCATTTGACACCAATAACTGATTTCCCTTTGGGTAAATCAGTGAGCTCCCATGTCTTGTTTCTTTCTATTGCATCTATCTCCTCATCCATGGCTTCACACCATTTCTGTTCTTTTACAGCCTCCTCAAAATAAATAGGATCACTATGAGAAAATAATGCAAAATTTACACTCTCATTAAAAACTTCATCATACCTTTCACCTTGGTAGATCTCCCTTAGACTCTTAGTCTTTCTTGGCACTAGGGAGGCGAGAGTGGGGTCTGAGTTTCCGGAGCTGCTTGGCTGCTGGCCTGATGAAGAAGTCTGCTGCTGTAGGTTTCCGGAGCAACTTTCCTGTTGAAAGTTTCCAGAGCATCTTCCCTGCTGGAAGTTTTCGGAGTATCTTCCCTGCTGGAAGTTTCTAGAGCTCCTTCTCTGTTGAGAATTTTCGGAGCTACTGCTACTGTTTTCTGAACTATCAGCTTCCTATAGGTTTCCAGTGCATCTGCGCTCTAAAGCTTCTTCATCCTTAAGGGGTATGGAGACAAAAATATCAGTATTGCTGTCAACTTTTCCATCCCACGACTCATTTTCTAGGAACTCCACGTCCCTACTGATGATTACCTTCTTGGTGACCAGATTATATAGCCGATAGGCTTTTGACTCTGTACAGTAGCCCAAGAAAATACACTTTTCACCCTTGTCATCCAATTTCTGCCTATTTTCTTTAGGCACGTGTGCATAGGCTACACACCCAAACACTCTCAAGTGCTCAACTGACCACTTTTTTTTTGTCCATGCCTCTTGAGGGATTTTATCATGGACTGCCTTCGTTGGACTTCTATTTATCAGATAAACAGCTGTTGCTACAGCCTCTCCCCAATATTCAATAGGGAGTCCGTTTGCTTTCATCATGCTCCTTGCCATCTCCACAATGGTCCTATTTTTCCTTTCAGCCACTCCATTTTGCTGCAGAGTATAACTGGCTGTGAGCTCCTTCTTGATGCCATTTTTCCTGTAGAAATTTACAAATTGATTGGAGGTATACTCTCCTCCACGATCTGACCTTAGGACCTTAATAAAGTGTCCACTCTCCTTTTCAGCCTGGGCCTTAAATAACAAAAACTTATCAAATGCTTCAGACTTATGCTACAAAAAATAGACCCATGTCCTACGGCTGTAATCATCTATAAAGGTCATAAAAAATCTGCTTTTGCCAAAAGACAGATTTTGCATAGGGCCTACCAAGTCAGTATGCACCAACTCCAATGGTGCTCTAGCCCTTGTAGAGTTGCCTGAATTAAAAGGCTGCCTATGTTGCTTGCCCAAAATGCAAGCTTCACATCTAACATTAGGCTCTACGATTTTTGGCAAACCATTTATCATATTTTTCTTGGACAAAAGACTCAAACCAGAGTAACCTAAGTGTCCATACCTGAGGTGCCATAGCTTGGAGATATCTTGAATGGCTACTTTGAAGGCTGATTGCTGCAAGCCTTTTGACTATGCTGAGATTTGCATCTTGAGAGGAAACATTTAGTTTTGTGTCATTTGAACCGCTGCCATAACTCTTTTGCTTCCATCTTTATCATAGATGATGCATTCCCCTTTCTCCATCAACACTCTATACCCATTTTGGACCATCTGTCCAATGCTCAAGAGGTTATGTTTCAATCCTAGGGCATAGAAGACATCATATATTTGTCTTTCATCACCATGCTTGGTTTGTAGGCATACCATGCCTTTTCCCATGACTGGAACCATCTCATTGTTCCCCATTTTTATTTCAGACTCCACGCTGCTATCAATGGAGGCAAACAAGTCTTTGTTACCACTCATGTGGTTGCTGCAACCGCTGTCCAAATACCAAACTTTAGCGCTGCTCTGTTCTGCAAGGTTACATGCAATGAACACTTGTGATTGTCTTTCATTTCCAGCCACATTTGAGTCAGCAACATGTGCATTCTGACTCCCTTGGTCACGTTTTTGCCTGCAATCACTTGCATAGTGACCATACCTTTGACAGTTGTAGCACTACACATTTCTTTTATCTTTTTTCTGATAAGAACTGCTGTTCTTTTTTCCTCCTTGGGAGCTGGTCGCCCCCTCATGACTGCTTGCTCGGGCTGAGCTTTCATCACCATCATTTCCATGTCTAGAGTTTCCTCTACCACATCTGGAGCCTTTTCTACCTCTCCCCCTTTCTCTTGCATTTGACTGAGCATTAAAAGCTTACTCTTGGGAGGAGGTTGCAGACCTATTTAGGCGCTGCTCATGGGTTTGCAGAGAACCCATTAGCTCATCAACTGACAAAGTTGTGAGATCTTTTTCCTCTTCAATGGCAATCACCACCGGATCAAACATTGTAGGAAGGCATCTCAATATCTTCTCCACAATCTTTTGTTCTTCCAAAGTTTCACCACTTATCCTCAGCTGGTTAATCAAAGTGGTTGCCCTTGTGTGAAAATCTATAATGGACTCGTTGTCCTTCATCTGCATGGTCTCAAACTCTCTCTGTTGCAGCTGGAGTTTGACTGATCTAACTTTCTCAGATCCTTTGCAGGTGGTTTGAAGTGTTTCCCACGCTTCTTTTGCATAACTAGCTGCTGCTATTCGGGGAAAAATAGATTCTGTCAAGGCTGCCTCAATTAGACTGAGGGCTTTTGCATCATTCTTCCATGTCTCCTTCAACTGGTTCTTTTGAGCATTGCTCAAAGCTGTAAATGCAGTTGGGTCAGTCACATCTGTGAACCCATTTGCAACAAGTTCCCATAAATCATTTGCAATAAAAATGGTTTTCATTTTCTTTGCCCAAACATCATAATTTCTACCATCAAAAATAGGTGGCTGCTACCAACTCCTATTGTCTCCTCCAACCATTTTGCTAAAATGGGGGAAACTAAAAATACCCAGATAAGATCTAAGGCTTTCACAAATACCCAGAAACAAAGATTCTGTTTCTGCACGCCTAGGACAAAGCTAAGGCTTTAAAAACTAACTGCCCAGTAAACCTATGGCTCTGATACCATGTTGAAAAAAAAAACCTCCTATTGTGGGCAAAGAATGATACACATTACAGCGGAAGTGTATTAAGGGAAGGAGATGTATACACAAGGAGACAAAACATTTTCAAAGCATCTCATTTTACCGTAAAAGATTACATTCAAAAAACCGGCATATTATGAAAATATTTAGAGCAAAGCTCGCATTAAGCATACTATAGAAACCGGTGGCGCTTCCAACGATCGACGCTTCGGCCGCTAATTCGCGGTGGGATAGCTTTGGCACACGTGCAAGGCTTCCATCGACTTCTACTAATGGGCAGATAATTCCTCAACTTTGCAATTGCCTCGTATGCCCTCAAAAAATTCCTCCTTCTTCTGCTATATTCTGCTGAACATTCCCTCTTTCTGTCTCACCCAGAAAACTTTGTCTTACACTTGCACAGAATAAACATTCAATGCAACTTTTGGCTTTTCAGCCAATACTCAGAAACTGCCGCTCAAAATTTGAACTTACCTACCAAAAATAAATTACTGCCAGAAAGTAATTACTGGACAGTAAGAATGTCAGACACGGCAGGGGGGAAAGAAATCTGAGTTGATTTCATCTGATAGTGCATTTAATGCATCTGTCCGTTGGCTTCTCAAGATTAATATTTCCAAATAAGAGCCGCCATTGAAAAAGCCTGATCAGGGTATAAAAGTCCTCTCTGTGTTCTGAGGTTTTCGTAGTAGTTGTTGTCAAAGAAATTAGGTGTGCCCACGTCTAAAGGACAGAGATTGCTATCGCCTGCCGCTGCTGCTCGGGCACGTTGCCTTGTGAAAAGTAGCGAATGCGGCATTGATATTGGATTCGTTGTAGATATGAGTTCGCAAAAGAGAGCATTGCGCTTTACCTACTGTATGAGCACCTGATCAAAACCATAGAAACACGCCAAGTTAGCTATCATATTTACTTCCTGCAAGTGCTTCACTGAAAGGCGAAAGAAAGATTTTTTATTGCTTACCTGAAAGGGCAATCATGTCCCAAGCAGAGAGTCCTTGAGCTTGAAATGCTGAGATGAGACTAGGAAGGACTTGGAATATTTGCATTCGTATCGCTTTTAACGGCAGTCCTCGAGTCTCTCCTACCCAAGCTCATAGTCCACGATTGACCTCACAACTACCATTTATAGAGACGAAATTAATTTGCAAGTCACGATCATGCTGATTTATATTCGTTCATAAGGACCATCAATAACTAATCATCAAGGTCTAGCGGCGAACAGAATTTGAGAAAACACGAGTACCTGGACAACTGATTCGCTAGCAGCATTTAAGCAATGGTCAAAATATCAGCACAGGAGACCACTCCACTGCAGACTCTCTCTAATTGGGTCTCTATATTATCTATGACCTCTAAACATCTGACTGAGTTGGCGTTCGGAAGTGCACTCTTTTCTCCTGTGAAATTTGCATTGTCATCCAACAGTATCAACCCATCGCATGCCTGTAAAAGTTCGGGTTTTTTAATGTACTAAAAAAGACCATAGGTTGAAGAATAAATGAATGAAGCTGATATTCTAGGGTTGAAATGTTACGTTATGGAAGCAATCATGGAAGTGAAGGCGCAGCAACGATGCACCCATGCGCCTCTCTCTTGCGACTGCCTGGCTCACTGCAGCTCTGACTATAGGCAGTGCCTGGGGATATGATTTGGCATAAAATGACAGGCTAAGTTGCCCATAGACAATAACAGCGGAACAAAATAGTAAAACAATACAGAGAAGACTACCCATCGTTGATGTTGCCAATGAAGACGTGGTTATTTTCATAGGGAAACAAGAAGTTTAATTACAGGCTGCCTGCAATAAACCAACTTCAATTACTTTTGGTGTCATAAGGACAACTGATTTGCCCTTTATATAGTAGTAGAGACTGAGATAGAAACAATATGTAATATCTCTTAAACGACTTGGTCTTACGCGTAGTGCCGACTGGGAAACAACTGGAGTTCGAGCCAATAATTGAAGACGATGCGATGGGATGTTATTAAAAGATTCACTCAACCATAAGAGTGACCAAGTTCAATAGAAGTAAATTTGTGTTAGAAGTGTAGATTTGCAATTGCAGTTGACTTCGTTGGATAAGGTATCTTTTGACCATTCCTTTCAACAATGTATAATAAGATAATATGCGAAAAAACTGTCAGTAGTTGACGCCCTCGATTCGCAAATGGCTCTTCCCGGTTGCTGTTTTAAACGTCATAAATTAGTTCTTTGGAAAGCTCTTTTAAGCTCCTGTAAAATAATAAATTGGACTTACAAATATTTCATGTCCAACTAAACCAACTAATTAATTCCTTAGACGAAGCTCAATGCTTCCCGTACATGCAACTTTTTGTTTAAAGGACAAACCCGTGTCTTCTTCATCATTTCCACCTGACTGTCGGACAGATTTCCCCTATCTATAATGGGACCCTGCTCTGCCTACTCTATAATGGTGGATAAATCACCCTCTCCCACCATGGAGCTTAGAAGGGAATGGGTTATTTGCCGCATGAGATTTCAAGTTCACTGTTCCAATATCCTCCTTCCATTGATTATGCCCGCTACTATGTATGGCCAGGGAAGAATGTGCACAATTGAGATAAATTGATGAAAATGTCGGTGAGGGTGGTTACTCACCACTTCGGACGCAAGTCACCAACTCTGGCTGAATTATACCAACTTCATCGTGCTAAGAAATGAGAGGGAAGGTGGATGGGGAATCAGTTCCTTAGAATGAGGAATAATAATAATAATAATAATATTCTTTATAGTCCAATTTTACACCGCAATCTGTTTCCTTTGGGTCTGCTGCATACCTACAAGAATATGGGACTTATTCTAATATTGAGGGAGAAAGCACCAACTCAGGTCTACACACGAGGTGTACATAATCTTATAATGAAGCATCTTAATCCCCTCGCTTATCTTTATAGTATTGGATTATAAGTGGCATTAGTACAATTAAGTATGGGGAAAGGTACAATATAATTATTACTAGCATTCATATTCAAAGTAGGTGTAATGGTGACGTTGATAGTCAAATATATGTTAAATAATATATTAATAATTATTTATAGGGCGTGAGCCTTTCTAATGGACTACGAACAATAGTTTTAAATTTTATTTATAATTTTTATTATTTTAAGATTTTCAATAAAAACTTATAATCTATTTACTTTTTAGATTACAAAAATCGAGTAGGCCCCGCATAAACTATAGTGCATCTTGTAAACCCTTTTCACATGATTAGTGATGCTAGCACAATACACCCTCTGGTAACATGGGGACGGTGGGGAGACTAGACCTCGTGACCACATGATAATTTATTTTAAATGTATTTTAAAATATCATAATTATTGAAAAATATTAATAAATTTTATAAATTCAATATATTTTAAGACATAATAATTATTAGAAAATTAATATATAATAAATCTATTTTCTTCATTGATATGCTTCATTTACCTTTAAATCATAATTCATTTTATTAAATATAATAAAAATAATATTATAAAAATTATTATTGATAAAATAATAATATAATATAATACAATATCATAGTAATATATAATGATATAATAATAAAATTATAATATAAAAATAATAATATAATTCTATATATTAATAATAATAATATAATAATATAAATCAATAATAAAAATAATAAGAATAATATAATATTAAAATATTAATATTAATATAATATATCTAATATTAATAATAAGTATTATGTCAAAAAAATCACCACGTCGCCAGCTCTGCACCAATCTATTTCAACTAGGGCACTATGTGAATCTAGCATTTGGCGTGGTCATGCCTAGTGCAACCAAATGAGGTGGTTGTAGGTGAGGGGTGAAGATGTTGGGTGGGATGCTCAGACTTGTTCGGGGGGCCACTTTGCTACTACATCTTAGTCCATGATGGGGAGATTTCGGCAGGTTGTGTAGCATCAAAAATTGTCACCCATGACAATCACATTAGGTTTAGCTCCCCCTCTGTGCTTGGACCTAATTATGCATTAATTATCAATTTTATTTACATCTTTGGAAAATTAAACATGGGAAATCAAATTATGCATTGAATATTTTTCCCTTGATACTTTTGATCCCTAAAAAGAAAGAATCTAGTCTAATGTGCCCTAGACCAACATTTTTGGCTCCAAATTTGAATACGTCACTATCGATAATTTAATATTTGAATTTCTAATTTCAATTGTCAGCTATTAGCATTTGATTTTAGAAAATTAGAAGAATTACAATGCATATAAATACTAGTCATTTTATCATTTGAAATCCTAAGGAGCATAATTAAGAAGTCTATAGAGAAAATTGAGTATCCTAAGAGCATTCAAGAGTATTCATGAGCAGAATTATCAAGATTATTGTAACATTTCATCATTCAAGCATCTTGTCATATGTTATGTGACTTTTTTTTCATGTTTACATGTAGTTTGTTTACGTGTGCTAACACTTGTAGGTGATCAAATCAGTTTAAGTCAAGTAGCACTTGATCCTTGAAGGTGATAAGTGTGACTTCAATCTATCAAGGATATTAGATTTGAGTGGTGAGTTACAAAATTTTTATCAATTCATTACTTGTTCAACAATTAGCCTCTATCCAACAAAGTAGATGCTCCTTTTTATCATAATTTTCCATTATAGGGGTAGAAATACCAACACAGGGTTTGACTTAGGGAAGTCCCTATATGTCACAACCCTTCCTCTCCTTTTATGTGTGCAGGTTATAGATTTGTAGTTAGTTGAAGGAAGATTGAAGGATATTTATTCATTCACACATTACAACCCTACAAGTTGATAAGTCATGGAATTTTCATTTTGTCACTAATAAAAAATATTTTCATGACAACACCTAAAAGACAGAAGCTACAAGTTGGTGACATCAGACCTATACTTTAAGACTTGGTAAAAAAGGAGAATAGTCTAGGGCACATTATGCCCTAGACCTACAAAATCAAGCTTGAATTTATATCTCAGGTGCATTTGTGTCTGCCCTTTACATTTTGAGAATCCAATTTTGTTTGTTTGTATTCACTCTATTAAAAGTGATAATAGACTATTATTTTTTTATAGTTTACATAGTTCATTGCATCATTCAAAATTAGTCAATTAGCAATCATAAATCAACAATCTATCACATATCTCATCCCAACAAGGATTACAACCCTAATCCACCATTCTGACTCTTCCCATTAGGATTTGTAGTCAAGTAGATTTGAGATCATTTCTAATCCTTCAATTAGGAAGAGTGCGATCTATATCCTAGATCCTTTTTCCCAATCAAATAGGTTGTAGATAATATAAGGTAAAAATTTTCAATTTAACCCCTCTGGTGCTCCAACACATCCCCTACAAAATGCTTTCAGAGAAGAAATAATGTGAGAGGTTGTTGAAAATAAAGCCTTTCATTTTGAGAAGATTTTGATTGGAAGGTTTAGAGGGTTTTGGCTGAGCCTCTTTATGTTCCACAAGTGGATTTCAGAGACATGGAGACCAATTTTGGATAACGATACCCAAATTTACCCAGGTGCATGAGGTTTCTTTGTGGTGGCCTTAGACAATGTGTAGGATTTCCACATAGTTATTTGCAATTACTAATGGAGCTATGAGAAATATTTTCTCATGATTAAATCGTGGTAACTTACATTCAACCTTGTCATTGAATCATTTACAAACCTTCCAGTTTGGGTAAGATTATAGAATTCTCCACTTCAATTCTGGTTTGATTCCTACTTTGAAGCTATGTGTAATTCATTGGGAAATATTATGGTTGTTGATGAGGCTCATAAAACTACCTACTTACTATATATTCTCATATCCTTGTAGAGATCAATATCACAAAAGACCTATCGATGGATATCTCCCTCAAAACTAGTTACTAATGGTTGATAGATAAATATGGGGGATTATGAGGGCTTACCTTTCTACTATCATCAATGTTGCATGACTAGTCAAATTATTGCCAGCTTTTTCAAGAAAAGAAGGAGAGTCAGTCAACCTAGTGGAGAGATACAATCATCTATCACTACTTAGTGGAAAAGGATGATTCTAGTATTGGCCAAGATGCAAAAATCCTTGCAACCCAAGAGAATACAAACAAGGGTAGTTTTCCAGGGATGCGAAAAATTACGTTAGCTCCTTGGGTTGTAGAAATCTCTCCTATCATGACAAGGGAATGCATTAAGACCTCAACAAAACTCAATCTAAATTTAAATTTTGAAGAACAAACAAAGAATTATGAAATCTTATCCCATGCGGGGGAAAGTAATTCCCTAGAAGAAGAAAGGTGTTGCCATGATCAATGGGTTATATGTGGGAAATTAGATTGTCGTGAAAAGGAAAGAGAACAAAAATGAAGGAAAATTCAACATGCAACTTCCCTCCCACACCAAATATGGCACTAAATTGTCAAACTATGAAAATTCATGATCAAAGTGGAATCTTGTGATTTTTGTAACCATAGAGGCATATCAGTACAGATTAAAGTTCCTACCAAGTTGTAGTATTTCCCTGATTTTTTATTGTAATGGGTTATGGTCCAAAACTTTGTAATTTATTTTTTCATAATTTTTGATATATGTAGCTCAGCTACCCTCACTAGTAAAAGAAAAATAGATAATATAAGTATATAAGTATATTAATTAAAATATATTAAGAATTATTTCGTGTATAAAATAATAATATAATATTATCATTTTGTAATAATTTAATATAATAGAATATTAACATTTAACATTTTAGTATTAATATATACATATTAATTCTAATATATTAAATCTATAATGCATATTGATCTTTTTTTGTATAGAAATAAAATTCATTTATTTAGTCAAAATAGAAAAGCATTATGGTTATGAGATATAGGGTTAAGGTTAGCGTAAGGTTAGAGTTATGATATTGGTTAACCCTAACCATAACTCTAACCTTAATACTACCATTGAACCTACCCCTAACCCTAACCCTAAACATATAATATAATAATATAAATTAATAATATTATTGTTGTCACATGGGACCCTCAACCCTCGTCGATACCCCTTAAACCTCTATGATGTCGCCCTCACTGACAATTTAGGCTTTTGGTGTAGTGGCAGTCAGTCTGTGTTAACAAAATTGGTGACTCTACTAGGGAGGGTTCGACTACCACTCTTGACACTCTTTCCATCTCGTAGTTGATTGTTTCTGTCGATCTCTCAACTGGGGGGTAAACTATTGTCACGTGGGACCCTCAACCCTCATTGGTACCCCTTAAACCTCTCTCATGTTGCCCTCACTGATAGCTTAGGCTTTTGGTGTAGTGGCAGTCGGTCTGTGTTAACAATTATAATAATAAAAAATATAATAATAACAATATTATATATTAATAATAGCATAATAATAAAAAATATAATAGTAATATTAATTATAATACTATAATTATAAAATTAGTAATAATAAAATAATAAGAATAATATATTAATATTATAATATTTCTAAAATTATTATAATAATATAAATAAATATATTAAGAATAATATAATAATAACAATTTACTAATATTAGTAATAAAATATTAGTTATCTATTCATTGTTGTGTTGTGACTATAAACTACCATATATCTTAAATATTAATCTATATAATATATGAACTGAGATATATATCATTTTTTAAGCGTATAGTTTTCTTAATAATGTTATTTTCAATATGAAGTGTGTTCTTAGTAGTAAAACCTTTCCTCATATGGGTTGAATTCAATTATATGATAGGCCTTTCTTTCAATGGTCACATTCTTTGATGACCACCTATTAATAAGTATTGATTGTCTTTGGTTGAGATGTATACAATAAACACTTTAGGTCTATATTTTAAAAAATGTACTATTGAGGACATAGTCTTGTTTACATATCAAACGCCTTTGTTGATTATGCATTAAAAATTCTAGCTCTCTAATATGGACTTGCCTTTAATCTAATGCATTATTTTATGTTATGTTTCACAAAATTGGACTCTAACCATCTCTTACTTATTAGAACTAATAGTGGCAAAAAATTCATATCACCTTTAAGAGGTATACTTTGAGTCTACTTTACAAGGGTTTTAGCTCATTTTCTTCATCACACTGTTACAAGTTCAAGAATTAATTTAGTGTCCCAATTCCTCCCCTAAAAGTTAGTTTTGCATGTTTAAAAATATTTAGTAATCTACAGTAGGGCTTGTAATGGCTCATTTACTTTGATGCATCATCTAGGAAAGGGTTCCTCTTTGGGATGCAATTTTACAAATTAACATTACTCATCCTAGACATAAAATCTTTGGACCTCTTTTTCAGACATGCATTAGGGCTTGAAGTACTTGAAAATAAACTCAACTTTTTTCCCCTTTCTTCTTATGTAAGAGTCTAATCCTATGTCACACTTTTGGCCAATAAAAGTGTTTCTACTAAGCATGTTTTGAGCAAAATGTGCTCAACCAAAAGAGTCTTGTCTAAGACCATGTGACACATATGCAAGTGTGTGACTAGACTTTTTACTTGGAGAACTAATCTTTTTTGGTAGGTATTCAATTCCATATCAATATTACAAAGCTAACATTTAAATATTTTAACAATTTTATCATATCTCTAGTTATAAAAATCTATGAAAATGTTATATACAATACTAGGGTTTTTAAACCAAATTCTCTTAATAGAAAAATACACATTTTCTCACCTCTACATACTTTAAAGGCTGATTTGAATTCCATCACTTGATCTTGAACTATAACTAAAATCACACCTTACAATCTACCCTAGGAGATGGGATTACATGCTCTCAAATTGATAAGTTCACATAATTAGAGTGACATCTCTTTGAAAAAAGAAGAGTTGGACTCGTTCACAACATGACAAGATGGTACATTTTGATAATCCTTAGGTAAATTTTACTTTTCCTTTCCCTCATACTTAACTTTGCTAATGAATGAGAGGATCTCGATCGTCCATCCAAAAAAATTTCCTCACTGAAACGATCCCCATCGTTTTCCTTCTCACTTCATAACTTTGGTGACGTTATTTCCATAGTATTTAAAAGATTTAAAAATAACCGTAACGCATTTGATTACAACACTAGGTTTAAGAAATTAATTAGTTTCGATGGACTTCAAAGTCTTTAAGTTTATTATTTAAAATTGATTATAAGCTTTTCTAAGCAATTAATTTATGTTTGCGTTTTAAAAAACAACCGGGAAGGGACATTTTCAAATTTGGTAAGTCAACTACCGACTCTTTTTACGTATATTAACTTATTAGACATTGTTCGAAAGAATCGTGAAAAGATATTATACGCATCAATGTCAACCGCCAATCTAACCTTCTCACATACATTTGCTTCCATTGAACTTGTTCACTATACGTAATTGTTGACCGTCATTATCGAAGCTTTTAATACCATCTCATCCTATCGTCTTCAATTATTAGCCCCAACTCCGGTTGTTGCCCACTTGGCTCTACGCGTAAGACAAAGTCGTTTCAGAGAAGGTACATATCGTGTTTGTCTCTACTGCTATATAAAGAACAAACCAATTGTCCTTATGACACCATAAGTATTTGAAATCGGTTTAGTGCAGGTAGCCTGTAATTAAACTTCTTGTTTCTCTATTCAAATAACCATGTCTTCTTTGCCAACAGGAAGTCCTCTGTGTATTGTTTTACTTTTGTGTTCAACTGTTATTGCCTATGGGCAACTTAGCCCGTCATTTTATGCAAGATCATGTTCCCAGGTACTGCCTATAGTCAGAGCTGCAGTGAGGCAGGCAGTCGGAAGAGAGAGACGCATGGGTGCATCGTTGCCGCGCCTTCACTTTGACGACTGTTTCGTTAATGTAACATCGTTAACCCTGCTATATCGTCTTCTTTCGTTCATTCTTACTTCGATTTATGGTTTATTTTAGTATATTAAAATCCATGATTTTTACAGGGATGCGATGGGTCGATCCTGCTGGATGACACTGCAAATCTCACCGGAGAAAAGAATGCACTTCCGAACGCCAACTCCGTCAGAGGTTTCGAGGTCATAGATAATATAAAGACCCAATTAGAGAGAGTCTGCAGTGGAGTGGTTTCCTGTGCTGATATTTTGACCACTGCTGCTAGCGAATCAGTCGCCCAGGTACTGATTTTATCTCAATTTGTATTCTAGGGTAGACCTCGATGATTAGTTATTGATGCTACAGATGAACGAATATAAATCCCCATGATCTTGACTTGCATTTGTTTTTTGTCTCTA
>VDFB02072612.1:0-51914 GCA_007258455.2 Sequoia sempervirens
CTTGGCATCCACCACACCATCATTAGTGGTGTTCCTATTTTTTGCCCACGTGCGAGGTTTTTTGTTATAGTTGGTGGACGGGCAGTTGTATTGATGTTCTAGATATGTGGTTGTTCCCCCTTGTGCAATAAGGGCTCATTCAATATTGAGCACCTTGGGGATCAAATGGTCGTACGTGGTGATACATTGCATCTTAAGATGGAAAGCCAAGGTTTTCTCCAGATTGGCAAGGATGGTGCAAACTTGTTGTTCTTCTGGCATGGCCCATTTTCTCCTGTTGGCCTTGGATTGCCATCATTACAAGAAGGAAGTGAATGATTCGCCCTTAGCTTGTTTAAGAGCTGATAGTTCCTCTAGACTGAAATCCATACCTATATTGAATGTGTAGTTTTTTATGAATGCGTCTATAATCTCTTGGAACTTTTTGATGCCAGGAGGAAGGTGAGAGAACCACTCCATGGCAGGACCGGCCAAACTTTGAGGGAATAGTCACATCAGATATGTATTGTCATATGTGACCTCCATGCAATGTACTTGGAATTCCCTGATGTGATCTTCAGGGTTTCCCGTCTCACGATATTTGTCAAATTTAGGGATTTCAAACCCCTTTGGGAATGGTACTATTACAAGGCTCATGTCAAAAGGATAGGGACATAAGTTTCTTGGTGTCTTTGTTGTTTTCCCTTATAGGAGATCGAGCACTTACTGGGAAACCAATTTGATTTGTGGTGTCACGTCGTCTTGCAGATTGGGAGGTGGTATGAATGTGTTTTGAAGTGGTCGAGGTGTTTGAGTGATGGGTGGAGTGTTGGGTATGTTGGCGGGAGTTTGTTGCAAGCTCTGCTGTGCGATCAAGGCTTGTTGATATGCCTACATTTGTTGTTGTGCAAACAATGCTTCTTGTTGGTCTTGTTGTTGTTGTGCCAACAATGCTTGTTGATATGCCTACATTTGTTGTTGTGCAAACAATGCTTCTTGTTGGTCTTGTTGTTGTTGTGCCAACAATGCTTGTTGTTGGTCTTGTTGTTGTTGTGCCAACAATGCTTGTTGTTGGGCTAGTAATTGAGTTGCTTCCTATTGTGCTTGGTACTATTGCAGGGCTTGTTAATATGCTTGCAATTGAGTTGCTTGTAGTTGTGCCTGGTATTGAGCTTGTGCTTGTGCTTGCTGAGCTTGATATTGGGCTTGAGCTTGAGCCGAAGCTTTCGCTTGTTGAGCAGCTTATGCAGCCTAGACAACCTATGCAGCTTGTGTGGCTTGAGCAGCTTGAGTTGCTTGTGCAGCTTGGGTGGCTTGTTGTTGTTGTAACAAAGCTTGAGCTTGTGTAGCCTACTATGCTTGTTGTGCAGCTTGAGCTACTTGAGTGGCTTGCACTTGTTGAGAAGCTTGTTGTGTAGCTTGTGTGTTTTGTGCTTGTTGACCTTGGAACTGCTAAAGTTCCTTTTGATAGGCTTGTTTTGCTGCTTGCAACTTGATGCTATATTGGTTGGCCGCATTTGGTCTTGGTGGCAGTGGTGGTGGCAAATTCAGAATGGTGTTTGTTTTTGTGATGAGAGGTGTTGTTGTATTGATGATTGGGATTTGTGTAGTGGATGGTGTGATTGATATGCTTGGTCCTTGAGAGACCACGTTTATGGATGGTGCAGTGATTGCTTGAGTTGCTTGGATGGTTGTCACCTATTGTTGCAATATCGTTGGCAAGATCAAAGGATTTGGTATGATGTTTTGATTTATGATTGGGGGTTGCTTTGATTCTGTTGATTGATGGTTGGTAAAGGGGGAAGCCCTAAACCGAGGAGTGGTGTGGATGTTAAAGGCAAAGGTGGAAGTGGTCTAAAAATGGGTGGTGTGTTCCCTTTAGGAAATGATGATGATGAGGGGTCAAATATTCCCCCTTGTCCAAATAGCCCACCCTTACCTTGCGAATTCATAGGGAGAGATGTTTGTGTCTTGAGAGGATATGTCGGTGTTGCGTGAAAAGATGATGGTTCATTGGGGTCATGAAAGGTGAGAAAAATGTATGGGTGTAGTGATTCAATGGGATGGATTGACCCAAGATGGTGTTCGCATCTGAATCTTGGTTGTTAACAAGGGGGTGTGTTTGTAGTGCATGAAGCAATGAGCTCCATTTGTTGACAATTGGTGGAGTTGGAGCAATGGATGATGTGATTTTGGGGATGGTTTGAGTGATGTTTTTAAATGGAGGTGTGGATGAGATTGGAGGCATAATCCCAAGATATTTCTCCACAAGAGTGCTCACATCATAGTTGGAAGGGAGTTTATCCCCTTCTTTGGCCAATTCTAGCATGTATTGTGAGGGATTGAGTTTCATCATGGTATTGACAATTCTGTGAGTCTCAGGATTTTGGACCATTTCAATGATTTCATCTTGAGTCATCCCTAGAAAAAAATTGGTGATGTACTCCACTTGGCCACCTTCTTCTTGAGAATCTTGTGGAATTGGAGGAAGATTGAGCATGTGATTGCTAGATCCGATGGGATTTATTTCAGGAGCGGTTTGACTCAAGTCACTCAAAGTTGAAGTTTATTTGTTCATTTTCATGTTCTTGTGTTGAGATCTAGTTTGAACCATAAAAAAGGGATCAATTTTCAAGAATGTAAGGGATGAACCTCTAACTCTTTGGATTGATCTAAACTTTAGGTACAAAAAAGAAAGTCTAAGCTATTAAGGATCAAAAGGATGGTGATGAGATTATGAAAGATGGATGATTCGTGAATGATCGAAACTCTTAGGGAACCATGAAGGAGGATGCTAATCTTTAGGAATTTTGGATTGATGTTTGATTTGAATTAGGACCTTGATTTTGTATTGATTTGATTTGATTTTGATTTTGATTGGATATGGTTTGGATAATGAACTCATAAACTCTAAGAGGTTGGATGTTGTCCTAAAGTAAACTTGTCCACAAGATGATAATTTGAATAAGTGTGTAAAGAAGGATTCATATACACACACCTAGTCAAACAAAATGATTTTGGATTTGTTTTGATTTTTTGATTTCAAGAGGATTTTTGCAAAGTTTAGCATGAAGGATTTTTTCAATATTTTCAAGAGTTTTTTTTGAGATGGAATTGATTTTGATGTTTGAGGAATGGATGAAGATGTTTTGATTTTGATTCTAAGAGACTTAGAGAGACTTTTGTTTACTAGACCAAGGTGTTGAAGAACATGCTATTACATCCTATGTGAGATACTCAAACCTTTGAAAGAGACTTGGATTTTGACAATATTAAAATGAATACAAATTTGGATTGTTCCTTGATGCACGTTTGTAAAAGTTGAAGGTCAATCTTTCCCTAAATTTGTAAAGCATGGACAAACGTTTCTTGTGAGATTTTTGACTAAGACCTTTGGATTTTGGTTTTCAGGTTTTGATCTTTTGGGAAATCATTTGGAAGAGCACATGTGTGGGGTCCAATTGTTTATTATCTTTGTTTAATGAGTTCTTTTTACCACAAACACTTTCTTGATTAGCTTTTCAAACTAAATGTCTAATGTCCCAATTTCTTCTCATCCCACAAAGTCCATTATGTGGACATCAAGGAAATTAAGGCAAAATTTCCCTATTGTTGACTTTAGTGAGAGAAAATTGTGATGTAAATTCAAATGCTTAGAAGCCTCTAAGGATAGAATCCCTAGGGAAAGCAATAACACTTGAATTTTGTCAAAGGTATTTGCTTCCTCTAAAGGGTTTGAAATTTGATGATCATGTTGAATTTTTGTTTTCCAATGTTTTAGATCCAAGCAAAGTGTTTTGATTCCAAGAAAATGCACAACCCTATGGATAGTCAAGAGGCAATATTTGTTGAATCCCCACTTACATAAATCCAGCTACCCTTATTCTTGGTGGATGATTAAAAGCTTGACCACACTGGCTCCCCTCCACGACACTCACTTCTACGGGTCAACCAAGCTTTAGTACCCATGAAACTCCCATGGTATACTTCTCATCTCTACCAAGAACCGCAAGAATATGGGGCAGCTTTAGAACGACCGTTCTTGCACTAACAAATAGATAAGGATTTGGAATTCTAAACAAAAGGTTCTAGTATAGGCATTCCGTTCGTGGGGATCATCCATATGGAAAGAGACCATTGTTTCCCTTCTTGTTGGAAGAATCCTCATGATACTTGAACTTTCCTCAAGTACCCACACTTATATACCGGGTGAAAGTCGCTTGGTTTTAGCGTGTTCTCGGTTGGGTCGTTCCCTTGGGTGATTATTTTTTCCCACCAGGCCAGCCCCCTAAGGGTAAAAAAAATTGAGCAAGCACATCCGTAGTTCGATCAATCTTTGTTTTCATGAACAAAAAGAGAACACGCATGATATACCTAACTCACACTTGTAAGCTTTGTTCAATTTTAAGAACCCAAATGAAATGTGGAGGCAATCGCTTATACAACTTAATATCACCAAAATACTTTTGATTCTCAAGATTGCCGTGAGGCATGAGAGAAGCGCATACACCTTTTAAATGATATTACTTTGGATAAGAGATTACAAAACATAAAATACACATGTTCATTTTAACCTTCAAAGCAAGAATGGATTCTTTTTAAGCACCAATATTGAAGTGTGAGATTTATTTGTTCAATTGTTAAGTCCAAAAAAAAATGTAGTAAGTTCCTAAGATCCTTTTTAATCCCTTTGTTTTGTTCTTTTTAGAGCCCAAATGAAATCTATTGAGTCCTAAAAAAAGCTTGAAGATGACAAAGTCCTTAGAAAAGGGGTTATAATGGCTCCCCAAAGTGTTTAAAAACACTTGATACAATAAGATAATGATGTCATAAGAAGCTTAGCTTTCGTTCCCTCCTTCCCTTTGAATCACTCGAACCTGCAAAACTAGTTAAAAAATACAAAAACAGAGGCTAAAAACCAATTAAAAGTTCAAATTGATCAAAATGGAAAAAAGCACATGTTGAAAAAAATTAAAAACTACCTTTTACCCTACTCTAGTGGCACAGTTTGCAATGGCAGCAAAGTCAACATCGTTGTATGGTGATATTGGGGTTGATAATGGTAGACTGTGGAGAAACCAATGACTGCATATGCGTCATTGTTTCATCAAGTGTTGTTGTTTGGAGTTTGGATGATCGGTCGACAGGGCAATGACTGAAGCGTCGCTGTTTGGAATTCAAATATTATGGCAAGAAGAAGTCATCGTCGTGATTTGGAGTTTGTTAGTGTCTCTATATAGCACCGATGGACTGATAATGGCGCAGTTCCTCTATCAGCGGTGCACTTTCTTGTAGACACAAAAAGTTTCAACAAACAACAAAATTTTGAAGAAAAGCGTGTTAATTTCCTCCAATCTTCCCTCCTTCTAATGCCAAAATGTGAATGGTGATCCTAGGCCTGCACAAACACAAAGAACAAACACACAATTAGTCCCATATGCAAGTTAGAAACAACATTAACCATGAAATTCATTTGAGATATCAAGAACAAGAAATAAATGAAGAACATGAAAAAAAAACTATCTAATCTTGCTCAAAATAAATAAACTCTCAATCCCATGGGGGAATTGGTGCCAATTTGATGTGGAAAATGGCCCTTTCCCAATTCCATGCAAGCCTGACGATCAATGGTGAAGATTTGATGCTCCTTGATGAAATTTCTCCATAACCTAGCTATGAAATTATGAAAATGGATGAAAATGGATGAAGATTGATTCAAAACATGAAAATGATAACTTTTCTCAAGTTGTGTATGAAAATGCCTAAGATTGTGGATCCAAAATCCAAATGAGAGTCTTATATTTATAGAAGAGAATGATGGAGGATGAGGCAAAATGGTTGAATGTGGGATCAAACACCAACCAATAGCATAATGCCACTTGTCAACATGTGAGTGGACAAAGGTGGAGCACATTTGGATGAATGTGCACATTAATGCAATTAGGTGGAAATTCAAATTTGGATAAGTGGCAAGTTGGAGGGAGAGAAGAAATGAATTAAATTCCACTTGGCTCAAGAAAAGGACATGTAAGAGGCCTTTAATGCCTTGTTGGATGGACAAATACTTTTGGGGGGAGAATTCAAACTTGGAGAATATTCCCACTTTGATGCCTTTTGAATGAAAATTGAAGATTTATTAATTATTTAAATTGATTTTCATGAGCAAGTTGCAAAAACTAGAGGATTTGATGGATTAAGATTAGGATTAATCAGGATTTGATTAATTTAAAAGGAGATTAGTTGATTTGACAATTTGATTTAGATTTTAAGATTTAAATAAATCAAAATGAGAGGAATAATGGATTTAGACTTAATTAAATAAAGTTTGATTTATTTAATTAAAGAGGATGGTGTTAGATTAAATCAAATAAAGATTAATTTATTTAATTTAAGGGAAGTGACTTTAGAGATTAATTAAATAAAATAAATTATTTAATTAAACGAGGGACTATAGGATTAATTAAACAAAATGATTTATTTAATTAATATGAGATGATGATTTAATTAGATAAAATTGATTTATTTAATTAAAAGAGAGAATATGATGAATTTAATCAAATAAAGATTATTCAATTAAATGGTTAGAAAAGGAGATGATTCAGGACAAAATGGTGTTAGTAAATCAGGATCAAGTGTATAGGATCAATTAATATATTTTTCATGTCTACAAGAACAACATTGCCAAATCCTGGTTGATACCAACCCTCTTGTGGTGGATCTTGTGGGACGTATGAATTGCCTAGATCATTCTAAGAATTTTGAGAATCTTGCAACATAAGGGGTGCAAGAGGTGTAATGTTGATATATTTTGATAATTCAAACCTCGATAGTGGCTTGATACCTTTTAGGAGTAACGTGGCGAGGATTTTATCCCCACACTCATCAAGGAGACGATCTGTCATTTGCACATTTGTAGGATTACTAAGGTATTCATCGACCGTAAGCTCAGGTTGATTGACCATGCTTTCGTCAAGAGGGGATGAATTGTGAACCATAGTATTAGATTGTGATGAGCCACCGTTGGTGGATTGATCCTGAGGGATATGAGGTTGAGCACCTTGGGATTGTTGTTGTTCCATGAGCTTCTTCGCTTGCGATCAAGTGGTAACAGGCATGAAAATGCAAAACTATCAGGTGGCTAAGATGACACTACTCCCTAAGATGCACTTAAATGAAAGGCCTAAATGATGAATAAAGGATCGATTGGATTAGATGATTGATTGATTGATTGATTGGATCAGATGGGAAAATTTGGATAGCTAATTAGATTGGATTCGATTAAGTTGATTGATTGAATTGGATGATTGATGGGATTGGATAATTGAGGTTTGACTCTAAACCAAGTTCAGGGGTTTAACTAGATGACGTATGATGTTGATGATTGGATTGGATTACAAAAAGGATGATTACAACACCAAATCTACCTCAAGATGGAAGTAGATTGATTGGGTCATGAGTGATTACTGACTTGGGATGGATAACAATCCTAAGTAAGCGTGAATGATGATGATTAGGATCAGACACCTAAGCCAACTTGGATAAAAACCCCTAAAACAAAGTCTAAAAGATTGGGATTAGTGAACCGATGATCGATATGAACTCCAGGGATGTCCTAAGATGCACTTGTATGATTTGATTAAGGTTTTGATGAATTTTGAAAAATGCAGATGAACTACAATGATGATTACAGGCGAATGGATGATGATAAAAAAAAATTGATCGCAGAAACAGACTCAAAAAATAACAAGCTTTTAGTATCCCAAAGGATTAGCTCTTAGGAATTTTGTATGGGAAACACATATGCCTCTTTGTTTAACAAGATCACCCCTCCAGGTGAAAAGATCGCCTATCTAAGGGTCAATGGGTTCACCTTTGTGTATCGCAATTTCGCTTATCTAGGTCACAAGATCACCTTTCTAAGACACATGATCACCTAAATCTTTTGATGCTCAAAACAAACATGCGGGCATGGGAGACCAAATCTCCTATCTAGGGATTAAGATCGCCTCTTTCTTGAGATGGACAGATAGGGAACGAAAATGCCTATTATAGGATAGCCTATCAGATAAATAGGATCACCTATTTCTTGAACTGTATAGACAAAGATGGTACAGATGGATGCAGGATCGCCCCTGCGGACAACAGGTTCACCTATTCTATGGGATGGATGAATGGGGATGAGACAGACAAGATGCGAGATTGCCGATGTGGACAACAAGATCGCTTATTCAAGAAATAGGCAGATGAGGATGACTCGAATGAGACAAAGGATCACCCCTACGGACAACAAGTTCACCCAAGAAGGTGATAGGATTTCCTATTCTAAGGGAATGGGTGGACCCGAGAGGTACGGACCAGAGACAAACTCACCTAAAACGATGGAAGGATCGCCTATTCAAGAAACAGGCGAACGCAGGGTCGCCTAACTAAGGGACCCACAAGCAAATTCGCCCTTCACAAGGACGAACTCACCTAAAGGATGACCTAGACCGGACTTAAGACATGAAAACGCCCCTTTTAGGGTAGGATCAGTTGTCCACAATGCAAGTTTTCCCCTATGTGAAGCAAACTCGCCACTAAGGGCAGGGGCAGACTACGACAACGAACAAAAACACAGTAAACAACAAGTAGAATGGTTCAATTGACTTAGACTGATGACAAGCACTGGTATCACACAATGAAGACACTCCAAGTAGCACAATCCTAGAATTAGTGATAAGAGTTTACAAACTTGATGTAGGCCCACCACCTTGAGGGGATACCCCAAGGTTAATACTTCATGATACCAGGGTGGTTCTCTAGATCACCCTTTCTCGCGAAGGCAGATAGCTAGCGATTTAGTGGCACAGGGTCATCAATAGATGCCACGGGCTCACCTTGACGCTCTCTCTCGGAGGCTATCATAGTCTACCACAAAGATTTATATCTCAACCCAAGGGAGTACGTAGTGAGTAACTTCGGGGTATGGTGTGCATCCCTTGCACTACACCAAGTCGCAACTAAAACAGGGATCGCTATCTAGGATAAATAGGCTCTTGTGCATCCTCGATATACGTTAAGGTACATGAGGCACAACCGTGAACACCAGCCCATCATGAGCATGGATTGGGAGCCCTATTAAGGTACTAGAAACTCGGACCAACCCTGCACATCTTATCTAGGTATCACCCTAGCTTCAACGCTTCGATAGAGACAACATGACTAGATTGGGGTACAACTTTAGTTCTCCCCCCTTTATATACCTCGCCGATAACATGTGGTTGGAATTGTCCCCTAGGTGATGAAATCCCAGGTAGGTCCTGCTAAAGGAAGGAAATACTAGACGCTTCGACTGGTCCCTAGGCTCACACGTAGTGCAAGGGGGGAGCTTATACACACTAGCACTTCCTTGGTAGACTAGACTAGACTAAAATGAATTGTGATTTCTCATCACCCAGGATCACCAAAAGGTGCAAGGGGAGTGGATATGTCAACAATTCACTCACAAACACAACAAACAAGTTAATTGACCCTTTAATTAATCTGTGTGCCTAAATTAATATAGAAAAATGACACAGAAATAGAGCTACACTAAGGGTCTTTGACCAATCGTCCTGCAAAAAATTTGTCAGTAGTTTCTACCATCAGTTTCATCAAACGTGGGAGAACAAGTTACACAAACTATTAGTTAAATTCCACAATCATCAACAAATGAGTTAGCTGATTAGTACCCCAAAACTAAAACCAAATTATAGCTCAAATTGGAAAATTTAAGGTTTGGGATTACCACAAAGTCACCTCTGTGTGAGACAATTTTTCCCTTTTTATGGATTCAATGTCGCTTGTTCGAGGAGATGGGAAAATTTGCAGTCGCCTGTCAAGTGGAGGGGCGTATACGTTTATGCCTCTATAACTCTTTCAAGTTTGCCTCTGTACTCAACAATCCTGCTTGTTCTGGTATCTCACCACGTATTCACCTCTACATTTGGCAATCTGGATTATCAGTTGCAAGTCTGCCCCTTTTTCGGAAGGGCAGAAGCGAGGTCACCTGTGTTCAAAGCAGTTTTGCCCTATATCGAGCAAACTTGCCCGTCGGGGGAGAATTCGCCCCTGTGTGTGAAGTCTAAACCTACAAAAATTTAAACAACAAACATAAAAATTGACCCATGATGTGGGTCCCACCGAGCGTGCCAGAAATGTGTGCAAGTGTGAGTTCTTACTCTAAAATGCAATACTAAACTAATGCAACAAAGGAAAACACAAAAAAAAACACTCAGATTAGGCCTAGTTAAATCTAAACAAAATAAAAGAAGCAAAGAACAATATTACCTTGTTTAGATGATGGTCTTGGTTGGCCCTTTATATGTTTGAAATGTGTGCTCCTTCTTTGGAAAAATAGCTCAAAATGGTGCTTGAAATGATACTAAGGTGATGAGGATTCCAATGATGCAAATGGGTATGTGGATGGATGCAATATGGAAGCTCAAAGTGTTGCAACAATGGTGGATGCAAGTGATGGCTTGAAGGTTGCCAATTGCTTGATTGCTAAGTGGATGCTTGGTTGTGGTTAGTGCAAATGGGGACATTTTCACCATTTTTAGGGGAAATGCCTCTAAAGGAATGAAGGGTCAGGATTAAGCCAAGGTGGATAAGATCAAGGGCTAGGGTGAGTTGAGAACTCACAAGCCCTCACAAAGTGACATGTGGCGGATGATGTGGAAAAGAGAGGTTAATGCGGAGGTGACATGGAGGTACTAGGTTATACCTTGGGAAGGGACAATATCTCCTCATAAAGGAGGTCCTTGTCCACATGTGCTTGAGAGGACATGTGAAGAATTAAAAATTCCTCACAAATCCTGATGGGGATGGGAGAAGGAATTTAAAATTCCTTAAAATGCATTGATGAATAAATGTAAATTGAAAATTGACATGGGGAAGAGGGTGCCTTCTCCAAAAGGAGAAAGCATTTAATATGGTTGACTTAGGACATATACCATAAATGACATGGAGATTAGGTTGGCCTAATTAAGTAATTAAGGTTGTGCAAATGCCTGATTAGACGAATTAATGACAGATTAAAGGCAAGTGGGAGATTATGGAGGATGTGACCCTAATGATGATTAGGGGTGCACATCCTAATCACATATTAATTAGACTAATCTGGATTAAAGAGGATTATGGAGAATATGACATGAGGAGAGAGAAGAAAATGAATTAAAAATTTGATTTAATTAATAAAGGCTAAAGTGACTAAATTAAATAAATTGGGGCATTTATTTAATTTATAGATGAAAGGAATAAGGTATTTAATTGATTTATTAAATACCTTAGGGGACATTAGGCTGCAGGGCAATATTAATCAAATAATAAATTATTTAATTAATGTGGATGAGGGATGCAAGACAAAGGAATACAAGGGTGAATTTTACCATATGGGAGTGGTCAAATTTAGGTGTCTACAGTGGTGAATATGGTGGAATTGTGTATGTGCTTGGTGGACTACTATGTTGCAAATTTATGAGAGGGGATGAAACTTGAGGTGTCACATGTGAAGAGCCAAAACGATAAGGATTTCTAGTGGAGAGGATTATTGTTGGAGTTATACCAATGCTTGGTTGTATCGTTGAAGCAACAATTGGATTTGTGTATGTGGGAATAGAGGCTATAATTGTAGGGAGGGATACTTGATTTCCTCCTTGACTTTGAGCACACCTCAAAGCTTGAATGCAACTAGCCATTATAGGTACATGATTATCAACTATATGGGCTAGGCTACATAAAACCTCTAATCCTTGGTCATCATTAATAGTTTCCTCATGATATCTATTATAGGAACCGTTGTACCAGCTAGATATTTAGTACTCACAAATTCTTGAAGTTTTTCTAAGCCTTTGTCTAATTATTTCAATTTATCTTCAGAAACATGAGCAACCATAGTCTTAACATTTGTGAAATGGGTGATTGTAAGATTGTCATTGGTATGGTAGCATTAGCGGTAGAGTCAAAAATGGGTTGAGTATTGATAACACTTTGCATGAAAGAGTTGGAAGACTCAAAATCCACAACGGATGTAACAACAATGCAGGATGCCATAAGTTTAGAACTACATCTCACGAAAGTATTGGCAATAGGAAATTGGGTTGTGAAACTCATACAAGTTTCAAAACACATAAGTGTACCCAATATGAACACTAAATAGTCAAACAGTCACAACAAAACACTCAAAAAAAATCAAAGAGTAGCAACATATAGAAAACACAAAGACAAATGTCTAATAGAAATTTGAGGCAAAAAAGGTAGGAAAATAGCACCCAGGGCACCTATGTCCCAGGTAGGATTTTACAAAATTAAAATTTTGACTGTCTATTATACTATTTAAGGTTTTTGTGTTTATGTGCAGAGAGGTTTGATAGTGAACACTTTTCCAAATTTTGCTTGATTTATGAAAATGTAATTGAAAATGCAAGTATGCAAATTTTTTGAAAATACTTGAACAATAAACGATAATTGTAAATGCAGTTTCTAGATGTAAGATGCAAACATTAACTGATTCTAATATTCTAAATCTGAAAATGATGATATGAATATGATTTTTGAAAGAAACTAGTGCAACTTTTCTCTTTTTGGCAATATGCAAGATACCTAAATGTATGCAAATGGCACTTCTTTTTTTTCAAATTTTAAATAACCTAATGCATATTTATGAATGTAATTTGAATGCAAATTTGAGCTAAAATGACTGAAATAAACCCTATTGCAACCTATGATACAATATGATGTGCATTTTTTTCAATTTTTATGCTTTTATGATGCAAAAATTAAACCCTAAATAATAAATGCAAAGCAAAACCTAGATCTAGGGTGAATATTCAAAAGGTATATAATGTTAATAGGTCGGGTTCACCAAATGAAATGTAGGGAAAGGGAAACCTTTGAGTTTTCACCTTAGGGTTTGACACCATTTCCCTAGTGTTTTATTAAATAATGGGGATGGATATGAAATGGATTAGAAATGTAAGGATGGAATGGGGGTAAATGATGGATTTAGTCAAGCTATGTGATTGAATTACAACTTGATAGGTGGGTCAACCAGACCTTAACCAAATCTAAAAATTTCCTAAGGATGAAATGCAATTATGTAAGTGTCTTAATGATGCAAATAACCACTTTAATACAAAAATAGTACATCTAAAATGTGACAAGAAAAATCAGACTACAGGAATAGATTGAGAAAGACATTGTGCACCTGTGGTATAAATTCCAAACTGATTTTCGAGGATGTTTCCTCTAAGGGTGTCATTGTCCTAGTAGGTCTTTTTCAGATCTATTTTCGCAGTCCTCTAATGTTGGATCTAAATTTCTATTTCTCATCTACAAACTTGTTGGATCACTGTCGAATATTTTTGTAATTGAGTTTACGTGAGTTTTCAAGACCTAGGGTTTCAAATGCAACAATGAATAAATTATCCTCAAGCTTCCTTCAATCTTCAAAATACCTGAAACCTACACATTTACAAAGAGAGGAAATGTTGTGTCATTTAGGGGCTTGCCTTGGTTAAACCCCGTGTTGGTGTTTCCACTTCCACAATGGCAATGTCAATGGTAAATGGATAAATGGATAGGAAGGAATGATGAAATCATAAAGTGTTGCAACTTACCACCCTTCAATGACTTCCTTGAGGGATTGAGGTCATACACATCACCTCAAGGTCTTGGATCTTGCTTGAATGCTTGAATGCTTTGGAGACCTACAATAAGGTTTAGTCTTCACAAAACAACGATAACATGAACACACATGAACTAACATAAGATTTGACATGATGTTTGGATCTTGAATTGCTACAACAAAGCTCTAAAATGTTGCTCTTGACTTTTTCTTGAATGATCTTGACAATATTTTTTGCTCATGAATGCTTGTTAATGCTAGATTCATTTGAAAATGATGCAATAACTAAGTATTTATTTGCATTTATTCAATTTCCCAAAAATTAAATCCCAACAGTCGACTTTAGACATTTAAATTTCAAATAATAAAATGTTGACACCAATATATTTGAATTTGGAGCCAAAATAGGGGGACATATCACCTTAGGTGCTAGTGTCCCAACCCTATTTTTGGAAGTTTAAAGTGATGGGGACAAAGTATTAAATTGAGCATTTGTTTTATGCTTGTAAATTATCAAAAAATATTTAAAATAAGTTGTGGAATGTATAATTTAGAAAATTGAGTGCTTAATTAGGTCCAATAACTTAAAGGGGAGCAAAACATGGTGTGAAATTGTTAAGGGTGACAATTTACGATGCTATAGTAATATAGACACTATTCATAAAAAAAGAGTCCTAAAACATAAACAAAATTCATATTATAAAAATATTTTGAAATAATATGTTTAATCTTGTGTTGAGACCTTTTATTTACCTTTGAAGATGAAATTTAACTCTTATTTGATCATTTACATGATGCACTCTAAGAAAAACTCTTCCAAAATTAAAAAAAATGAGAAACATGGAAGATAAGTTTGTAATTTTATATTGAGAATGGTTTGTTTATAGTGTATTGCATTGCAGATGTCAGGTCTTATTGATGGCAGTTTTAACATGTTAATATTAACTATAGAAAATGTTGTGAAACACCTTCTCTCTTGAAATGATATGACTCTTCCCAAGGGTTATATCACCTAGTCTAAGCACACATGAGTAACCCAAAGGTTGATGACCAAGGGACCTACTAGTCTATTCATCTAAAATTTGCAACTTAGTTGCATAAAAACATGATATTTTAGTAATTTAATATTTTCTAGTACTTTTAGGACAAATAAAGGGAAAATAAAAAATCCAATCCATACCTAACCTAACATATTCTTAAAGAAGACACAAAAGAGAGAAAGGTAGGGAAGAAAAGTGGAAATGTTCTTTTAGATATGTAACATTATTTTCTAATGACCTCCTTGAAAGTGTCATAAGAAACCACTTAGGTGATAACTTTCTTAATATAACTCATTTATTACAATGATACAATCTCTCAAGAAAAATCAAATAATATTCAAGAACTAAGGAAACCACCATAAATTGGGTGCAGATCAACTATAAGTGTATGATACTCATGAATACATATGACACATCATTTAATCCCAAAAAGATTGTTAACGTGAAAGAAACTAACATAAATTGTAATGATCCAAAAATCACACAATCACAATACTAACAAAGAAAGAACAAACTAATATTATGTTAAATTCAAAAAAACTAAGCTCTACAAAATTCTCTATATTCTAATCCCAGAGTTTTCAAACCACCATATATAGTGATCCAATGTTTAATATACAACAAAATTAGTTCCTCTTGGTTTGTGGCAAGCTTAAATGCTCGAGACTTATGAACAATTCAATTTCAACATTATTACAATAGAAGACATTTTTTATTATTTTTCTAACAACATATTCTAGAAAAAAGGGCTTAAATGTTTGTGCACCATATAAAAATTTCTCTAAATTGGATGTATTTTCAAAATAGAGAAAGATTAACAATAGATATGCACACGTGTTAGCTACAACATAACATTATCAAGCATATCCATCAACACTAGAAGGTGCTCGATAACCCCTTTGAATCATCGTTGTCCTTGAACTATGAAAATGACATGACATCAATTGAATATTGATTTACTGCCAAACTACGTCCTCTACAATTAACATCAAGGATCTAAAAGTGATATGAGTCAACATTAGACAATAGTAATCATGCACACTAGGGGAGAGGGGCCCATAGTGGAGCACCCTAACTTCGCATCTCTCAAAATCATATGTGGAAATTTCAAATCACTCCCAATTTTGTAAAACAGTTTATTTGACAACTCATGCTTATATATTTCATTTTAGGGCTAGATCATCAAATATGACGCCACATCAACATGCTTTTTGTTGGGGTATCCAAAAAGGCCCCCAAAAAAAGTGAGACCGATAGTGGTGCACTCAGTCATGTTTTATTGGTGGGTTGATGTGGCATCACATGATTTGTCAGTTTGTGTATTTTATGGATAAAAAATGTTTTGCAATTGGATATTAAGATGATCCACTATGGAGCCCACTAGGGACTACTTCTATCCCCACTATTGAACCCCACTCCATTATGGACCCCTCTCCCCTAATTAAGAACATCAATTTTGAACAAAGCCCAAAATGCACTTAATTTTTTCTTTCCATGTCATCAAATAAAATAAATGTGCGTAAGAGAGAAAGGAAAATCATTTCTCTTTGATTCTCTCGAAAAGATGAAAGTTTGCTCATTAACAAACATTTCCCTACTTTAGTGATTTGTACGATGCACCTATGGTCTTTCATCATAGAATGATGGCCGCATAGACTTGACTTAGTGCTTCAATGTCTTAATGTCTTCTAGTTCACGGTTAGGCTCATAGTTTCTAAAAAAGCAGCTTTCAAACTCTCATGGTCGTAGAAGATATTTGCATAGATTATCGTACTTGAATTTATAGACTGTCAAATTAAATGGCACTAAAGTTCACATGTCAAATCAATGGTTGGTATTCACTCCAACAAAGGTACTCAAGCTCAATGACATTGGGCACAACAAAGAAGAATTGGTCACATCACTCAACTTGAATGTCCAACTAAAATTTGTTTGTCCAATCACATGTTTTATTCTTCCCCCTAACCTTAAAGCTTTATGGGGGATTGAAAAGCTCAAAGGGGGTATAGTTCCCATTAAGCCAAATTACGCATGTGTCCATTGTTCTTTCCTTGATATTTTCTTAATGAAATGAGATGGGCCCACCTTGGTTGTGTTGAAATGGTGACACTTGATTTGCTTTCTTATATCATAGGTACGCATGAGCATGTACCTATATGTTCTCACTCATGAGACTAGAATAGACCAACGCAAGGGATTTAAAATTCTCACTTCGTACATTTTGGCTTTAGGCTTCAATATTAAGGGACACAATTTAATGGTTCAAATTTATTGTCACCAAAGGTTTTTAATCAATACTCATCATTCAACATGGATAATTGGGAAGTGACATACAATTTTAATTATGATAGTAATCAAATTGTAACAAGTGGGTTCTTGGACAAGGGTTTTATGTGGTGATGATCATTTCACATGAGGGTCTATTTACAAAATGATGTCACATAAAACAAAGTTTAGTTTAGAAAATATATATGTCAAACACATACATAAGTTGTGGGTAAGCATACTTATATACTAGCACTTGCACCTATAGAAGGTTCAAGGGAGACGCTGATACGAAACAAAAGGAAAAACATAAATGAATTGTAATAATATATAATCCATTACGTAAAAACATAAGTATACATTGATGCATTGTACAATATAAATAGACACATAACTTTTTTTGGCATTTTTCTAACATCAACATTTCGGATCACACAAGATGATCCATCATTAAGAAGAGAAAAGTCAAGGTATAAGATGGAGGAGAAAAAACTATTTGTAGAGAAATGAACTTACATTGTATGCGACAGCACCTTACAAATTCAGATTTGTCACTTAATTCTATTTGTAGTCATTATACTGCTGCTTTCATGCAATATTCAAAATTTATCAGATGGATTCACAATTAAAAAAATATAGAAATGATATAGTTCTGATCTAACTTCTGAATGGGGCAGATGGAGGTCATAGCAACCTATATTTAGCTTCCACAATGATGAAATTGCCTTACTATATCTCCTGTATGGACAACCATATGGTTCAAATCTGGTTTCCCTAGTAGTAGGCAAAAGGTTTGAACAGGTGCAATGGCAGCAATAATGTTGTCCTATGTGTCAAACTCTCACCAACTGGTGTGGCACCCTTCCCCCAATGGATCTTCCAACAAAAGTGATGCAGCAGTAGCGACCAGCAATATATACTGCCCAGAAAAATGGTGGCCGGTAATGGCATGTATGGTGGATGGACTCTGGTTGTTGGCACACTCCCAAATTGTATTTTACAGCCACAAATATGACATGTTCTAGACTCCAGGTGATGCAAAATAGCTCCAGCAGTTACAGTGGCCCAATCCAGCATTCAAGATGGTACGAACACTAAATTTGTTATTCATACTATAAACGTTGTAGACTTAAAGTATTAATGTTTGATTTGAAGGGAATCAATAAAAAATGGGTTAGTAAAGGAACTTGTCTCCCTCTCTTTTTTTAACAGACGTGTATATGAAGAACGACCATTTTTCACCCATTGTTCCATATGATTTAGAATATTCCGGAGAGTTGAGGATCGACATAGAGAAACAATATGGAATTTGATAGGACAGACATTTCTTTGGCCACCTATGTCAAAATAGAGGGATTGATTAGAAGTGGGTATCGATCATTCCAATGTGCAGATTAGCCTAGAATGATTTCAATTTTCAGTTGGGCATAGAAATTCAAATTTGATTGATTTAGTTGGAAAGGATTTTCATGATCTGTAGACTCATTCAACCCTGAATGTCTAAGGACATGGAAAGAGAGCTGTAAACAATTAAACTCTCAAGGGTTTTAAGACTTGATGTCATCCTTTGTTGAAATCTTTGTATGAACAATTTAAAAGCCACTTGCGAGGTTTCTGAGCAGATTTAACGGTAAATAAGAGACAGACAGGTATTGAACTTCACTGTTTGAAATTGCAAGTCCTTACACTTTAGTCTAATAAAAGCTTCTAGCTTAAGGACGTGAACGACCATCAAGATCTAATATAAAAAAAAAACTGTAACTTTTAAATTTTCACATTTCATAAACTTGCACTGATGCTAATACTTCTAACATAATTAAACAATCTTTATAGTTTGAATGAATGAATGTTTTTAATCACGTCCACGAGGCCAAGCAACCTATGGGACCCATAGATAGCTAGCGAAGAGACGTGAACCCCAGAAAACGCAAAAAAAACCTATGTTTCTTTTTCTTTCTGCATCTTGGATCTTCTGCTGTGTATCTTGACCAAAAAATCTGCAAACCCTATGTTTCTTACACTTCTATCGATGCATTTGCATGTGGACAAGTTCTACAATGGCTGACAGGTGGACTAAGTAGTAGACAAGGCATAAAACATGGAAATCAAAAAATATAGCTGCAATTAAAGGTAATTAACAAGCTGTCTATTCTGTTTGTTTACATGGCTGTCTATTATGTGCTTGATAACCACATCGTTTGGAAAAAACCGTGTTTCTCTTCTTCTCTCTCTTGCATTACACAGCAATGGGTTTCTAATTATATGTAGCATGTGGTGGAATTCGATTTCAAGGTGACTGGAAGATTAATTGTTGTATAGCTAATCTCTTTTTTCACTGTAATGCAAATATGCTAACTAAGGATTCTAATTTTTCCACAAATAGGATGCCACTCCGAACTGTTAAGGGTAAACAATAAAACAAAATTTTCAAATTAATTTTCATGAAATTACCACTAAAAACAACTGATCCAAAAAGGGCAATGAAATGGCAGGAAAAAATCAAACTAATATGGGATTGTAGAAAACTATAACAATCTATGGTTTTAAGCAACATGAGTTTTTACGGCCAAGACTCCAATTTGCATACTATCACTAGATATGACAAAGGATGTTATAGCTGCTTGTTGCCTATTTGCACGCCTTATACCCAAAAGCAATTGTGATTTCTCATCCCTGTTATTTGGGAAGTGTGATCGTGACAAATCATCAGTCATGAAAAGAAAAATGAATTACGAACCCACCAAATTTTAAGTACATGCCATTTTGGTCTAAGTTAAGAATCCATGTTTGATCCAAGTGCAAAAAAGTAAGTGGGTGCCTTGCTAAATATTCTAGTAAGGCCATTTGATTAAAACCCATATCTGATACATGTATGAAATTGCGAAGTTTCTCAAAAAGCCAGAAAGGTCTTTTTTCTTCAGCACCCATATAAATACATATGTGAATAAATAAAAAGAAAAGTGGGTAATTTGCAGAAGACCTAAGATTTATACGCGACTCGGCTTCCACACCCAGTAAAAACATCGTTTTTGAGTCACGTCATACAAACAAGTCTTATGCTTCGGCTCACTCTGAGCGATGATCTGTGAATTTCTAAAATAGAAACAAAACAAAAGGATTCGGTCACTTACAGATTCCCAGAAATAAAACCCACTGAAACCATGGCAAGTGACTTACCTCGCGGTCTAAAGCGATTTGTTGCGCGACAGTTGTGTTTCTGGTTTTAGAGGCATCTCGCTCACCTCAAACGAAGCCCCGTAAGGGAGGCATGTCGGACACGCAATTGGACCGAATATTCGGGAGCTTCGCCCGGAGATACAAGACAAGAAGGCACCATTTCCCGGGGGGCACTAGCTCAAGAAATCAAGATGTGGGGGTCAACGGATGGCTAGAAGGAGGCGCGATCCCCTCCCTATTGCTTCACTATTGACCTCGCTTTTTTGCTGCGGGATAGAATGGAACTCAGCATTATTTATTTGCAGTGGCGACCAAAGTTTTTGCACAAATTGTGTCATGCTGTCAATAATGCCAATGAGAAAAAATTGGAAAGTGTTTGCAAGAATATTTTACGAAACCCTGCCATAGTAGAAATGTTTTTAAATGAGACAAACCAAAACCAATCTCCCTACAGCTTGTCGGTGCCATAACATTGACTCGCATTGTTATGTAGATTAACCCCACAACAGAAAGTGTGGCTTCCAGTCCCAGGATTTGTGCTGTTAAATCAGAGTGTGTCATCTAAATAAATTTATGAAAATTTCCATACCTTGATTTTGTAAATCATTTCTATGCGTGGTCTGGAAGGGCTGGTGGTATCATTATCGAACACCCAGATGTTGTGGACTCCATTGATGAAGGTGTAGCATTCCCCTCCATTTTCAGTGCTTGGTTTTCAAATGGTAAAGGTGAATTCATGTGCTAAATCTGCCTTCCCAAACGTAGACCCACTTCTTGTTTCGCTCTGCTCCCATTTGGCCCGACTCCAAGAGAAGACACCATGGCAGGCGATTTAGCTCAAGATTCTGCACAGATTGTGTTGTGCTGTTAATGATGCCGATGAGATTAATGGGGAGAATGAAGAAGAAATCGTAGCTGTTAGTGAATCAAATCTACCAATTCTCATTATGACCAGTGATTTAGTTCAACCCAGCAGATTTATATGCATTTAGTGCAAGATTTTATAGATTTTATCTTTCAATGCATTTCGTATTGAGAGTTGTTTTTCGGGAGACAGATATGATGGTGTAAGACTGTTCTGACAAAAATACAATTTGAAATGAAGTCCAAAAAATCCGATTTGATTTGATTTGATGCAATGTCTATCCTGTTGAGATTTGTTTCTAGACGCGAAGCAATTAGTCAAGACCATCGGCGGCAATCTGAAAACAGTTTATCGGCAATCAAAAATGGTTTATGGATGTGTGAGACAGGTTTATCAGTTGCTTGTGGACTGGCAAGTCCACAATAAGAAGCCTATCGGCTAATTAAAGATATGTATAAGTTGTGGGTAAGCATATCTTAACTAGTCAAATAAATCATTGACAAGGATAAATTGCTCATAGAATTGGTTGTAGTTATCAAAATGAAAACAATAAAACAAGGGTAACTATTAATCATAGGTCAACATCAAAATAGAATGTTCAACATGGGTTTAAAGAAAATGAAGGTCAACTTGACATATGAAATAGGGGAAGTCTTCCACTTGATACAAGACATTGACGTATTTAAATTACAAACATAGGTAGTGAGCCAAGAAGTTTGAAATCAAACCAAATGATCATGATGGATGATGAAGGCACAGGGGAAACAAGAAAGAAAATCAAGAGCCAAAATGAGTACTCTCATATCAATTATAATCAAGATTGTGGAAAAGCTATAAAGAGAAATAGGGTACATTCATAGGACCAAAAATCTTGAATTCAAACCAAGAAGCTTGGATTCAAATCAAATGATTATGATGGATGATGTAGGCACAAGGAAAACAATAAAGAAAATCAATAGCCAAAATGAATACCCTCATATCAATTATAATCAAGGATATGAAAAATCTATAAAGAGAAATAGGGTACATTCGTAGGACCAAAAAGCTTGAATTCAAATCAAATGATCATGATGGATGATGACGACATAGGAGAAACAACAAAGAAAATCAAGAACTAAAATGAGTGTTCTCATATCAATTATAATCAAAGATGTGGAAAATTTATAAAGAGAAATAAGGTATATTCATAGGACCAAAAAGCTTCAATTCAAACCAAGAAGTTTGAATTCAAATCAAACGATCATGATATATGATGAAGACACACGAGAAATAACAAAGAAAATCAAGAGCCAAAATGAGTACTCTCATATCAATAATAATCAAGGATATGGAACATCTATAAAGAAAAATAGGGTACATTGATAGGACCAAAATCAAGGTACTAAAGGTCATTAGAGTTTGAGGTGGGGCCCCCCACTTTAGAAAAAAATAGGGAATGTTATTGAGGTAGTAATAGGTCCATTAAAGACATTGGAAGTTAAAATATGTTATACAATCAAACCCAAAATAATTGAAGGTATGCTTTAATTGATTCAAAAGTAAATGAGTGTTCAACTAACATTTTCTAAACTTTAAAATTCTAGATTTAGTTTCCTGGCATCATCATACAAATGATATAGTAAATTTCAATTGGAAATATGAGAACATCCATTCTATCCATAAAATATTTGGCAAGTATTATTTATAAATTGTAGCAAAAAATAGCTTTTGCTCAAAGTTCCTCTTGTGTGGATATCTTCTACATCATTAACTTCAAAGGTTCTAATTGTTTTCTCATATACTTGCTTAGTAAATGGATTGCACACAATTATCGCCTCTTTCAATTTATTTATGTGATCATCCTTTTGTATTATTTATTTTTTATCAAACAAATCAAGAGCTTAGTATAAATGCTTTTTATTTTAACTATGTATGCCTTTTTTTAATTAAAAAAAGCATACACAATTAAAATAAAAAACATTTATACTATTCTTCATGGATTGTGAAAAAATTATACCTATAAATAAAGAGCTTATTTGAGAGTAGATTCAATTCCATCTTTATCATTAGAATCAATTTTATATTCTAATTTATTTACATTTATAATTTTTTTAATGTTTTCCACATTTGTTTCAAGAATGTTTCTCACATTATTTATTTAATTTTAATTTATGTCCTCTACAACTTGTCTACTTCCATCAATTTGTGGTCTATTTCTTCTTGAATCATTCTTCCTTTTATCATTTGTAATGATTTTTTTAGAATCTTTGGTAGCCTTATCCTCTACTCTTTCATTGAGAATTTTATTTGCATTCACCATGACAGTAACCTCAATATGTCTAAACTTTGTAAAAACAATAATGTGTAAAAAATATTGTAAGTTAACAAATTTAATGTTAATCAAGATTAAAAAAATCCTTCTCATCAAAATAACCAAAAATTATTATTATAAAGTTGGTTGAGGAGCCAATATGATTCTGATGCAGCGAGGCACTCTCCTTTGTCTCACAACCATTCACGAAACACAAGATGAAATCTCACAGCAGTAAATCAACAACTCAACCAATTCAATTTACCAACAAACCTCAACTTTATTAATTCATTACAAATTACATTCAATGGCCTTCCGTCGACCTTACATACACAATCAATATGCTCAGTGATTGTAGAATTCATTAGTTCGATCCATGCCTTACTATTCTACACACTTTTTATTCAGCTCTATATGCTCAAGTTGACTTTATTCTCTATCGACCCCCTCTTTCCTATTGGCTTCTCCTTTCATTAATCTCTCTACCATCTTACATGCTCCCAGGTGCAACCTCCACTTATTGCTACGCAGCCATACTTCAATTATCTACCCAATTGTTATCTTTGCATGAACATTTACACCATTCGCAGTTCCAACTCCTTTCTCCTACACATCCTCTCTACTTCCTCACGTTGTGTCTTTCTATGATCCTCAGACAACTCATAACTTGGTGCCCCCTCTATCTTTGAAACTGCACTCATTTGCCATTATTTAGATGTAAGTTTTATGCAGCCCCCCCCTTCCAATCTGCGTGTAGCCAAACTCTCTCCCTATATATATTGTTCCCCTTCTTGCTTAGCGCACTCCCTTCATCCAAGATGACCATGTGAGTTTCTCTTTACTCATGGTGTTTATTCTTCTATCTCTCCTTGTTGTGCACAGTGCCCTCCTCCCCCTTCACCGAATCCACACACTCTTTTTTTTATGTGGTGCAGCCTATCCAAAAATGCACATGTTTCTGAATTTTTAAAATTTGGCAACTTTTAGTTGCCTCTTCACATTCCCAAAGGTTGTGTTTACATGCCTTTTTCCTTTCGTGCCTCTTGACATTCTTGCTTGGGTTTCAGGGAAAAATTTAGTGGTGAATCTTTGCCAATTGATGAATTCTAGAAATTGGCCAAGTCAAAATTGGCGAATTTGCGCAAACCAAAAGGGTAATCAAATCAGCCAGGTTTTATGAATTATCAGTCCAATGCATGTCCATTAGCCAATGATTTATTTTATGAGGCATATTTAAGCAAAAAAATTGCCATAACAAACTACGCATTTCAAATAGACCGACTAATATTTTCGCCTGGAATCCTAGAAGCATGTAATAAAACACCTACATATTTGCCAATACTATTAAAACAACATTGTATCAGGACCCATTTCGCCAATTAAAATTTACAAATAGTTGCATGTGAAGACCCATTTCTCCAATTAAAACTTATAAATAGTTGCTTATTAGGACCTATTTCGCCAATAACTTTAAAGAATAATTACATTTGAGGACACATTTTGCCTTGAAAATTACAACGTATCGTTGTATAAGCATGCAGGATTTGCCAAATTTTTAATATACCATTTAAAAATCCCACAGAATTCGCCAAATATGGATTGATATAAATACAATCGAAACTATCATTTATTCTAACACATTTTGTTCAATTATGAGGTTCTAATTCTCAATTCAGAAGTCAGTGGAAGCCAAAAATGGAGACTTAAAGGTGAGTGATCATTTCTTCATAGTGTTATTAGTTATAATAATAAGATTTATTTATCTCTTTTCCATTCTTGCTTCAATCTTAAAGATGATATTGAGTAGGGAATGGGATCTATATTCTCTATCCTTCTTAAACAAGAAGAAATTTTTTTCCAGCTTTTATTCGAAGTGATAGATCAATATGTCAAGCAACAAGGGTAAGACTCTTGATCCTCAGGGTAGTGAAGAGATTAGGAGGCCATCAAAACGCCCAAAACATAGAGGTACCATACATTCTTACTTTGGAATTGGAAAAGCTTATTATCCATCAGATCAAGATGGAGCTACATCATCAACTCTTCCCCCAAATATTAATGAAGGCATTCACAATACCTCACCACTACCGAAAGGTCAAGGTGAGATTGTCGTTGAGTTAAATCCAAATGTATCAAATGAGGATGGAAATACCGCATAAGATGTTCCAAGGGATACCCTGGTTAGCCAAAATGAGATAATTGACTTGGATGAGGATGATGTTGGTAGCAAGAAAAGAAAAAGCAAATAAAAAATGGGGCACGAGTGGGAAATGACAAAGAATTTTCAACTTGGTTGGTTGTCAAAGTACCCATTTATTTTACCAATGGGGAAAACAAATGATATTGAAAGTGCAACATTGGCCAAATGTATGATTTGTAGTTGGAAATTTGGAAAAGATAAGATGTTGCAGCTAAAGCTTGACACTATAGAAAAGCATATCAGTAAAGTTTATGAAAAATAAATCATAGACGGAAAGGAACAATCAGTCGTACGATGGAAATAGAAGGAAGAATTTCTTCATGTTAGGTATACCGCGAAATATGAAGAGCATGACCAAAGAATTTTGAAGCTTGTTGCATGTCAAGGTACACTTGAGGCTCAATTTGGAAAAGCAATGGAAACAACAAATCTATCAAAAACTATTCAAATGAGTGTTGTTTTTCATATTTTGTCCAAAGGGCATCCTATGAAGGACTACCTGGAATATTCTAGTTTATTATCTTATTTGGGTGTTCCTTACTATCCCTTCTCACATTGGTCAGTAAACATTGGATGGGAATGGGAAAATTGTCTTGTTGTAGTGGAAAAGAAAGATTTAAAGGAGAAAGTAAAAGAGTCAAATTTCATTGCATTATATTTAGATGAAGTTGTTGTGGTAGATAATACTTCTTGGGTCTATGTACATTTGTATACTATAGAATGAAATGTTCGCCAAGCTCATATTCTTTGTGTTCATAAAATGAAAGATAGTTCAACATCGCAAAATCTATTTGAACTAGTCAAGAAATATTTGAATGAAATTGCAGGTATGAATGAGTTGACAATTGCCAAAAAGTTGGTGTGTGTTGGAGTTGATGGAGCTGCAGTGATGCAAGGTCAAAGGAGTGGTGTTTTCACAAATTTACAAGCTACTTGTGCACCATACATGCTTGGCATTCACTACATGGCCCACATAATGAATTTAGCATTCAAACTTGTAAGAAAGTTTCCTACAATATCAAAAGTTGAAAATCTAGTCTGTGGGATCCACACATACTTCTATCGAAGTCCCAAACGTTTCACAAAATTTCAAAATTTTGCTAAGAGAATAACACCAGGTAATAAGCTTCTCAAGGATGTTGATACGAGATGGATCTCCCTACACGGACTAGTGCAACGAATTCTTTCAGAATATCAACCCTTGATTGGAGTGATGTATGAGCATCGCAACACAGTAGACAAAGCTCCTAACCTCTTACATAGGTTAAGCGATATAGACACTCTTGACTTTAGCTAGTCTTCTCCACATGTTGGATGTGATGAAAAATATTGTGAAGAAAGCCAAAGAAAAAACTATGTATATTTATGAATATGCCAATCTACGTAAACATACATGCTTGGCCCTTGATCATCTATATCTAGATCTAACACAAGAAGGCCCAAATTATTTCATGTGGCAAAAAATTACTGATTTGAATAATCCTAATAATTATTTACAGTTTAATGCAAGCAGGCACTTATGTATCTGTGTACCTGAATATGAGATACCAATGTACCATTGTAAGACAACCAGATGCTCTAGCAAAGAATTAGTTGTTAACGAGGAAGATATTAACGACATTGTTAAATCTGTTAGTGATAATTTTAAGGAAATTACAAAATATTTTTCCTCAAATATTCGTGAAAGATTCCCTTGACATGAAATACTTCAAGCCATGGGTATTATGTATCCTCAATTTTGGGTAAACCGAGATAACCCAAAATATTTTCATGATAAAGTAAAAATCTTGATCGAACAATTTTTGAAAAGTGTAACATACAATGAGCAGAAAGTAGAAATAATTTTGAATGAAGCTAAGCTTAGACAACATTGTAGGAGTTTTGCAATAGCTATGAAGGACCAATATAAATCCATGGGCACAGAGAAGGCCTTTGAACTGGGATCAATAAAAAAGGTTTGGTGTAAGCTTAGGTTAGAGTGAAATATTGTGTGGTGAGATATCAGAATATTTCAAACTTGTTGATTTATGTCAAACATTGATATTGGGGTCGATGGAGGATGAGAGAGTTTTCTGTACATTGGCATTTTTGAAGTCAAAGTTAAGAAACAAACTAGACAAGAATTTGGAAAATTGTTTGAGGATGAAAGGAACTGCGTATAAAGTCCAAAATTTTCCTTTTGAAAGGGCACTCGCAATATGGAGGTCCACACATGTGAAAGAAGAAGGATCAGGTTGTGCAACACTCCAATTCCAAACGTTGGTACTGGTGGCACTGGTAGTGCCACTGGGACAGATGACATTGACACAAGTCACACAATGAATGTTGAATTTGAGACACAGGCCAAAGAAAATGAAGAGCAGACTCATAATCAAATTCAAGATGACTCTTTCACTTTATCTCAGGATGAACGTCAGTTTGAGGACCCTAACTTCGTTTGGGAAATGGAAGAGAATTAGCAGCTTTTAGGTATTTATACTGCACTTCATGAATCATTTTCCATTGTTCCAAACTGTAGTTTATGACATTTTATATTGTATTCAATGAAATTGTGAATCATTGAACTTCATAATATTTTATTTTATATTGCACTTCATGAATCATATTCCAAACTATATTTGATGATATTTTATATTGTATTCCATGAAATTGTGATATTTTATATTGTACTCCATGAAATTATGATATTTTATATTTTATATTGTATTCCATGGTATTGAATTTGATATGTGATCATCATTTTTAAAGAACAACACTTATCACACTACTTATAAAAATTTATATTGCATTGCCATTCACACAATCTTTGATAAATAACTAAAAAGAATATTAATCCATTCCTTGAACAGAAGTTAATAGTTTAACATCCATAACTTATAAGCTAACAGAAGCTAACAGTTCAACATAAATAACTTATAAAGGCATCCACACAACTTAAACAATAAAAGCTTAAACTACTAAATCACCTAAATTATACTCAGAAATCCTTATGCATCCATCACCATAAAATATTTATTCATAGATAAACATTTCATAGCAATGAAACTAACCAAAAATATATCATTCCAATAATAGATAATCCACTAGCAAACTACTCAGCAAAAGCACAATAAATCCACACACCATAACTCAAAGATTATGTATGCATGAACTTCACCATTGTCTTTCTATATTGAAATAATAGAAAAGCAATAAAAATAGCAGAGTTTTTTTTGTCTTGATAATGGTTTCTTGAAGACAACCGTTTTAGAAATTAAAATAAAAAGTCTTTGAAGTATCAAGTGAGCCAAATTAAAGAAAATAGCATAAAAACTAAAAACTAAACAGTGGTCCCAGAACTGACTCTTTCGCTTCCAATTATTTCCACCTCCTACTCCTCTAGTAACGCCTCCTATGCCTTTACTCTTTGCATGTATTCTCAGTACGTGGTGACAATCGCGGTGATGTTTTTGCTTCTTGGAGTCATGGTGATTTGCAGCCTTGTCCTCCATCTTGAAAGTGCATGGTCTGACTCAGCTAGTGTTTCATAGATGTTGTAACTTTCTGACTTAAATGCACTCATATAGGTCTATAACTTACTTAATTTTCTAAACGAGATTGCAATGGATGTCTCAGGATCAACTACTTCTCTATGATACACCTCTTTAAATTCCCTCATTATGTCTACAAGATCTAGTACATTTTCATTGAACCCATTTGTGAGGTCCACTTCAAGAGCATTGAAGTTCTCCTTGATTTGCACCAATATTTCAACGTATTTTATTAACACTTTATTGATTTCCTTGATATAATCTTCATATACTGTCAATTTCCACTCCAATGAATCGTACCAACTAGGATCAATTTCTCTAGGGTCATCCACCAATTTTTCTCTTATTAACAAAGTATGCTCCATGGAGACTAATTCTTGAATTTCCCTTAAAAGAAAAAATGTGCTACTATGTTCTCTCCTGGTCTATGGGAGCTCAACTAAGAGTTCTTTTCTTTTATCAGACACATTAACAAAGGATGAAAATGTTATCTTGATAAATCCCTTCTATCCATTCACTGGCAGCTTTAGCATAACCTAAATTTTTCCTGACCCATTGCATAGTGTCAAAATTAATACCTTGAACATTTGAGCTTGAGGCTTCCTTAGTGGTTGGAGTCACAATTGATGAAATAAATTTTCTTAAAGAAATATTATGAGATTGCAACTAAAGGTTCTCCTTTTTTTGTTCTTTTGCTCTTTTGATCAATGCATTAACAGAGTAATCAGCATGACATACATCACCTTCTAAAGTACATGGCCCCATATCAACATGAGTAACCTTGTAGTCGGCTTCCATTATCTCATTTTCGTTTAGGTCCTTTTCTAGATCAATAATCTCCAACAATTGATGCCCAATAGTGGAATTAGTGACAATTTGTGACATCCTCTTAGCCTTTTTGGGCTTTTGGTGACCCTCCAACAGCATGGAAACTGTATCTACTTCAATTGTCATTGCGAGAATATTCTTTCTTTTCTTATCCATTGCTTTCTTTAACCATGTTGGGGAAGATGACACTAATCCAGTGTCTCTACTTTCAACACTTACATTTTATTTTTTTTAGTTGATTGAACAAAAACAGAAGTATCTCGTAGTGAGAAGGGGGAACTTCAAAAAATGTGGGAAAAGAATTATCATCAATTATTTGTTGAAAATTTCCATCAGAGTCTGGAGGCACTAGCTTTTCTTGACTAGCCTTTTTCTTAAGTACCAAGGGTACACTATCCTATTCACAAATTGATTTTAGCTTGGCCCCAGTGTCTTCTGGCTTCTTGCCATCTCCTCCTGACTGTGAGCCAATGCTAGATAGCCTAATTGAGTGCTTTCTAGTTGATATATTTATGCCAGAGGCTTGTACAGTCCCTTGCTCTTTTCTCTGCAAAACTCTTTGCTCATGGGGAGAAACCACACTTTGGCACCATTTTCCTTTCAACCATATTGAAGTTCTTTTCAAAACAGGGGCAGAAAGAACCATTAAGTTTGAAAATTCATCCTTTGACCAATTAATTTTGTACAAGGGTTTACTAGCAAGGGCCCGATATTCGAGATCAATGATCACTGAGTCTTCTTGTGCATCTTCTGGAATATTGAAAGAAATACCAAAAGCTTGTATTTGCCTTATGGTCAATCTCATGAAATTTCTTCTATACACCTTGCCTTCATTTGTACAGTCTTCCCAAAAATCTTCAATATCAAGGCGATGTTCATAGCTGGCAGCTCCATACAAATTTTGCTTAACATAACCCTTGCTATCAAAATTAGTTCTCATAGGAAAACACTAAAAATTGAATTCATTCAAGGCTTTCTGCACACCCCTAGCAATATTATTAATTTCCAAGAAAATGAAGGCATGGACAGTGGAAAAGCATACCCCTTCTTTCCCATGTTTGAATATTTAACATTTACAATGACCATTTGCCAACAAACTTCAAGAAAAACCAAGAAATCACTTGGGTAATGGGGCAATTTCAATGGAGCCTTCTCAAATCCTCCAATTCTAAGATAAGTAAATCTATTGAACTGAATGTAGAAACTTCCAAACCTCAATACTAGAGTAGTCACTTCAGGTGAAACCCAAAGCTCAAGTTTTCCATCAATTTTTCTCACAATTTTCATTAAAAATGAGTCATTGACATAGAAGAAATTCCTCATTCCAACCTCCTTAGTGAGTTGTGGAAAAATTCTATACACAGGTGTGTCCAGCGTCAGAGACCTTTGCGGTTCCAACCCTACCTAGACAGCCTCTTGACTGGCTAGAATGTAAACCAAGTATGAGCACATGTGGAAGGCAACAGTTTGCCAAAAATTTATCAATTGCTCATTTAAATGATAACTAATAATCTCAGACCATTCAATGAATTTATTTTCACTACAAATCAGCAGAATAAAATGACACATCCAAAATTCAAAAGAGTCCAAATATGCATTACCAACTGTATGTGCATAAAAATGGTCATGTCTAATTAATCCTGGCATTTAATTAAATATTTATTATTTAATTAATTTCTCTAAAGTATTCTACATGTAATTAAATTTAATTAATTTAATTATATTGTGCATTCATTTTATTCTCCCACCATAATTGAATAAATTTATTTTATTTAATTATTTTACATGTCTACTTGATTAATTAAATAAATACATTTTATTTATTTAAATTAATTATCATCTTTTGAATTTAATTAAATCTTTTGTTTTAATTAAATTTAAATATTTCTTTTCTTCTATTTAAAACTTTCTTCTAATTAATTAAATATTCTATTTAGTTAATTTCATACACATGTCATTTCTTCAAATTTAATTAAATATTTTATTTAATTAAATATTTTCTGCTTTCTTCAAATTATAATTAAATATTTCATTTAATTATAAAATCTTTTGATTTCCTCAAAATCTTAATTAAATATTTATTTAATTAAGAAAAATCTACATGCACTCATAAATAAATAATTGAATTTTATAATTCATTATTTATCTTCTCAAAATCTTTCCATTATCTTCTAAAAAAAAGATGATTTTTATCATCTCATCTTATCTCTTCCATGAAAATGGAAAAATCCTACTTTATTCGTTTTCTTCTATTTTTCTCTCCAGTCTCATCCATCTTCAATCGTTCGATCTGTCAGGAATTATCACAGCCGTTGATCAACTCAGCCAATCAAAATCCTTGAAAAACTCTATAAATATATGTGCGAATCCAAGCATTGGTTAGACAAACACACACATGCAATTACACTTACGCACTTGCATCTTTAGCATTCTAGCAATAATCATATCTTAGCAATAATCTTATCATAGCATAGCATAATTGTGCATCTTAGTATAGTATGCATTTTAGTTTAAATCTCATTCTCTAGTAGTCCATTTCGTTGAGCTTGGCATACTAAATCTAAGAGCAACTTGAATCAATGAAACGTTGGAGATAGGGAGCAATAAAACGACTTCGAAGAAAGTTGCACTAACAATTTGTTTATTTTTCTTTAAGCTTCTTTGACATAAAGTTTTATTGAATGTGTTTTGAATTCATTATGATAGGCATATTTTCATACACACATAAAATGGTGCCCACCGTGGGGCCTATGCCCCGATTTTGACTTTTTCTTGAAGAGCATTCTAATAGGTTTTCGTGTTTTGGAGTTTGGCTTTCAGAAAAATTCGACGTTTTAGCGCATCCGATTCTTTTTGCAGTGCATCTGGGAATTTAATGCTTCTTTTTTCAAGGACTGTTTCAACGCTTCTGAGAGTTAATTTAGTGCATCCGAGAGATAGAATAGAGCATATAGTCTCCTTACATTTAGAGTTAAATCTGCATTTAATTAAAGTAGCGCATTTAAGAATTAAAGTAGCACGTTTAAGAGTAAAATTAGTGCATTTAAGGTAGATTTCAGAGCATTAACTGCTGTCATTTATAGATTTAAATCTGCACTTAATTAAAGTAGTGCATCTAAGGATTGTTTTAGCGCATTTAGGATTTTTTGTAGCGCATTCAGGGTCTGTTTCTATGCATCTGGGATCTGTTTCTATGCATATACTGTTTGTTTCTATGCATCTGGGTTGTAACACAAAAATAGGATTCTGAGTCTGACGCATTCCACAGACATGATCTTTTCTAGTTTAAAATGAATCAATCTAGGATAGTCACCACACTTTGATCATGCAGTTAAAATGAACCCCATGTCGGTTGTGAAGCAATATCTTCACTTAGCTTAAATCATTGTGATTTGGTGCATTAAAATGAATCTGTTTACTCTGCTTGATTGTGCTTGAAAGTGGTAGGTGACTATGCTCTCACCTCGTGCAAACTAGGTGATTAGAAAGCCAAACCCACTTTATCCCTTTGTAATCCTGATGCGATAACCGAAGTATCCTCTCCCCTTGCGCAATAATGCAATCCTGGGTGTAAGAGAAATGATTATCGCCTCTAGAAATTGGGCCTACCTAGGGATTTCATCACCCCAACACGACTCAAACCAGCAATGGAGCTAAAGCCAAGCTACCCCTGACTGGTATACAAATGTGAATCTTAAGGGAAAACCTAAGATTACGAGTGTGGATGTGTTATACAGACCAAGTTGTACTCCCCAAAACCCTGTTGAGCTTAACCTCTTCAGGCTGGAGTGCCTCCTAAATGGAGCTTAATCTTGCACCCCATGTATGGCCACTCGAACGGGGGTCCTGAATTAAACACCATTGTTTAGTAAACCAAAAACCTTCTATTTACTAGCGCAACACCGATCAGTGTGAAGGCATCCACACCTTCGTAGTCTGTAGTAGAGGTGATCAATCTGCCATGGGAGTTTCATGGGGATTGGAAGCTTGGTTGGCCTGAGAAGAGAATGCATTGTAAGGGGGAGCCTGTGCAGCTAAGCTTTTGAACTCACACGCTACCGACATGCAGTTGGGGAAACCCGTGTGGAATCTAGCGGATATTGTCCTGGCTTTACCATAGGGTGTGCTTGCTTTATTTGTGTTTGGTTACATTCCATTTAATTCAGAGTGTTTGTTGTGTTTTCATTCACATTAATTTAGATAAAAGATCATCTGAAATGAACATGAAAAACAACAACTGAAATCATTCAAAAACTGTTTGCATCTTTGGTCCAGTAACATTCTGATATTTCCCCCATGCTTAAAGAGTGGAAATCACCAAAATTTGTCAAGAAATCAGTTTCCAATAGGATCAAGAAACCCAAGAAACATTTAGGGTACAAGAAAACATTGCAAATAAGGAAATTTTTGTACAAAAGTTGACACGTCTTGCTTCATTACCGCGGATTTCTTCATAGATACCAAGACTTTGTTAGGGGATTCACTGATGAGTATGATGTAGAGCCTTTGAATTCTCGAGCTTATTATTAGATATTAGCTCTATCTCAACGACATAATCCTAATCAACCTCTTGAGTTTGATAATATACCACAACCTTCTATTGAATATCCATCACATCCCAGTCAAATCCTTCAGTGATTTTAAAACCTTTCTTCAAAAACAAAGATCAAATCTTAAGAGTGCACCTTTCAAACAAACTTCTGATTATTGATTCAACTTCCCCAATAGGATTCTAACATCCTTCATCATTGGAAGCCACAATAAAAAAATTAGGAACATCTTTGATCATATCATAGGATTTCCATCTTATCAGATCAAGATATCAGCAGAATTGTGATCTAAGTTTAGAAGAACTCTTCAAAATCATATGCCTATCTCTACAAGATCTCAATACAATAAATTGAAGGATGAAATCCAACAAGAAGGTCATACCCAAACACTCAAGAAGAAGGTGAAAGCAATAATCCTCTTTACAATATAAGTCGTAATCCACTTTTCAACAATGACATGGATAACAGAGAAGAAAATCCATTCCACAACTACATAGACATGAGAAAAACTCATATAGATAGTGATGATGAACGAGATGAAGAATGTCTTAGAGAGGCTGAGAAAGATCCCAAATTTCACAAATCCATAGAAAAGATCTTGCAACGCGATAAAGAAAAATATTTCCTCTATCTAGCTGACCAAGGAGCTAAATTGCCTCATGACTTTGATACCAAGAATTTGAAGAGCAAACCTGAAGAAACACCCCTATCTGATCTTAGTGCTTTAACTCAACAAATTAAGGCACTTCAAGGATAAATTAAAGAGTTAAAAGGGGGAACCACAACAAAGAAATATACTCTTGAGGACATTTGTCCTTATCCTTTTGATCGAAGTCTCAACATGATTCCATTTCCCAAACATTGTGAAATTCCAAAATTTGATCGTTATAATGGGAAATCAGATCCAATCGACCATGTTAGAGACTTCTGAAACATGACTTTAGAGTTCACTCATAAGGACACTTACTTGATGTGTTTGTTTCCTAGGAGTCTTGGATCTCACTCTATGGAATGGCTATCAAAAATCACACCTCCTGTCAAAACATTTGAGGAATTAATCAATTTTTTCATATTACAATATTCCTACAACCTCCAACACCAAATCACTATGATAGATCTCTGCAAACTTGCGCAAAAACCTGGTGAAACTTTTATTACTTTTCTTCAAATATGGAGAAGAATGTTCGCTAGATATCCATGTCCTGTTCCTGAAAAGGAGAAGATGGTCACCTTCATTAACAACTTGAATTTAGAAATGAGCTATCGTTTGAATTTACATTGTCCTCCCTCTTTTGAGAAATTGATTGAAGATGCTATAACCATTGAAAGTTATTTGGTCAAAAGAGGAATAATAAAACTTGACAATGACAATCCTAGCTCATCCAATCATCACAACATCAGGACAAGTCTAAATTTTGGACTCGCAACAAGAACGTGGTGAATGATGGTGTTGTTGATGTGAATCATGTCTCAACTAAGCCATTTATTCTTAGTACTCCAAGTGCTCCTTGCGACAACAACTACAACAATGTCAACTCAGTTACAAATCAAGGAAATAATCCTCCTCCTCCGAGGAACAATGTGAATCAACATTCTACTCCCAATCAAGGTTACCGGGGAACCACTAACAACTCCTTAGGGAATACCTCAAACACAAATCCTCAACTATTTTCATTCTTCTCTAGTAGAAGAATTTACACTCCACTGGGTCAATCTTTGGAATCTACATTCAAAGAGTTGATGGCTAAAAATGTCATTACCTTGCCGCCTCAACGAAACTATGAAGCCAGTGTGAAGCCTCCATCATGGAATGAGGCATACTATTGTGACTATCATCAATGCAAAGGTCATTGCACAAATAACTTTCAAGCCTTGAAGAATGTCATTCAAGACTTAATCAAAAATGGCACCATCACAATAGAAGGACATCAACAATCAAATGAAGACCACCAAGCTTTTCGCAACCCTTTTCCCAACTATCAAAAAGGTGAGTCTTCTAGAAAAAGTGTGAATCATATTAATGATCTGATAGTCAATCATATCTACATTAACGATGAACAGGTCAATGTTATTAAATTCAACGAGAAGGTGGAATATAGAGAAGTCAATGCAACAACAAGGGTGCAAGCTAAATTTTTCTTAAAGGGTGTCTCTTCAAAATCCACTAGGCCTCCACCTCAACATCAATATGACTTAGTCAACCAACTTCAGAAAATCCTGCTCAAATTTCTATCTTAGAACTCTTGATGATTTCCCCAGCACATAAGGAAATTCTCGAAAAGGCCCTCGTTGAAACAATTGTATCCACTGATTTGGATGAGGACCAATTTCAAGCCATGATAGGACACTTGTCTTCACCCACATGTCTCTCATTTTCTAAAAAAGATGATGTTTCCATGACTCATCCCCACAATTCATCATTATACTTAGAAGTCATGGTCCACAAGTTTCGTGTCAGACGAGTTCTAATAGATGGAGGTGTTGGTTTGAACATATGTACCATGAAGTTGGTTAAGGCTTTAGGATTTTCTGAGGACTCCATTGATCCCAGAAGAAAGATTACTATTAAAGCCTATGATGATGAGGAAAGAGCGTCCAAGGGTTTAATCATGCTACCAATCAAAGTGGGACTTGTTATCAAAAATACTTTCTGTCAAGTATTAGACTATGATCTTGCAGACAACATCTTGTTGGGTCGTCCTTAGATCCATGAAATGCAAGCTATCCCATCCACATATCATCAATGTCTCAATTTTCCTTATGATGGACAGGAAATCATGATACCAGCTGATAATTCAAATATTCAAACTTGTGCCAATATCAAAGCTAGTAAAGATACTTTGGTTCCTAACAATTGAGAAGCTCGTGCTAGTACTTCTCTCAAGATTGATACACAAATCAATCAGTTAACCAATAGTTTTGACAAGAAACTGAAATTCAAGGACCATGGAGTCGGAGAGTACTCTCTATGTCTTGCTAATTTACCTACATCACCTCAATCACATGGACAACCTTCTATCACACAATATCAAATATTAGCAGCGTCAACGTCAAGACAACCACCAATAGAACCAAGCACAAAGTTTAAAGGATGATTCATCAAAGAAAAATTCCCCATGGAAGATCCTGAGGATAGAGAAATTCTACACTAGCTCTATAAAGATGAAGATGAAACAGTTTTTAATGTCAAAATACCAACAGATAGATATGGAAAAGGGTATTCAATCATGTAGAAGATGGGCTATGATAAGGGTCCTATCAGAAAAAGAAAAGGAGTAGTTGAGCCTATTCACCTCCCAGGACTTGCTACGAAAGAGAAAACTAGATTAGGCTATGATACTAATTCAAAAGAAAGAACACCCAAACAATTGCATGGCACTATCTTCACATTGCAAGAAGGTTCAGATTCAAGAGAAGCATGTTTGGAAATAATTCATAATTTTGTGGATAATAACTCTGACATAGACTCTGCTGAATATGAATGGGACACCATTTACAATGATGAATTCTGGAGGGATAAAAAGGTTGATGTAATACACAAGTATACCCCAACTCTAATCAAAGGTGAAGGGTCAGGGTCCCAGAAATGACAATCTAAACCACAAAGTGACTATGATTCTAGTAATACTGAGTCAGATTTAAATGAACAAGATTATCATGATAATAGTATCATCATTGATACACCTCATACCTTGGATCCTCCAGACAACTCAATTATGACCATAACCATAGTCGATTTCATGCAACCTAACGACCCACTATCCTTGATTCATCATGATCTCATTGATTGGAATTCACCTGAACCTATCGATATACCTATGTTTCCAAGTGATTAATCTATCGTGAACTTCCTTTCCACATATGACACAAATGATTGTTCCACTAGTGATTTTTGGCATAGAGTCTTTAATTAGGAGAGTGTCAAGTCTCCTAGTTGCAAAAATAGAAATCAAAAAGAAAGATCTAATGGTGAAAACTAGAATATGGCAGTGTTAGATCAAGCAAAAGATAAAATAAAGAGCGTATTGGATGGTGAAAACCTTTTTAAGGCACCATATGATGGGAATCTTGACACTCTCCCAGAGCACTACCATGAGCGATCGCCTATTTTGATTAAGCCTACAAAAGCCATCAATCTTGAAACTTCATAAAAACTAAGGATTTTACAGTTAGCTGCATCAATGACAAAGAAAGAAGTAACAGAGTTCATAGAATTTCTAAGAGCAAATCAAGTCAACTTTGCTTGGTCTTATGTGAACATGCCAGGTCTTGATCCTGATCTTATCATGCATCACTTTTCTATCAAACCAGGGGTTAAGCCTATGAAACAAAAACTTAGAAAGATGCACCCCCATGTTGCATTATTGGTTAAGGATGAACTAAGAAAACTCCTTGATGTGGGCTTCATAAGATCAATCAACTACACAGAATGGATCTCCAACATTGTTCTTGTATCCAAACCAGATAAAAGTATCAGAGTGTGCACAAATTTTAGAGATCTTAATAAAGCATGTCCTAAGGATGACTTCCCACTTCCAAACATCGACATATAGTTGATCTGACGACTATGCGACGTAACATTCATTGTGGATGGTTTTTTTAGAATTTGTAAATCAAGATTGCAGAAGACGAGGAGAAAACCAACTTTCCGTGTCCATGGGAACTTCTTTATTTGAGCATGAAATACCTTTTTAGTCTAAAGAGGCTTTGAAACGGAGCTACTTATCAAGAACCATGACTACAATCTTTTTTTTTCATGACATGATGCACACATTCATGGAAGATTATGTGAATGTTTATATTATGAAAAGTCATACACCGAGAAGGACATGCAGTATCCAAAATATTTACAAGATTGGAGAAATTCGAGATTCGGCTCCAATCAAGAAATGTGTTTTTGGGGTCACATTTGGAAAACTCTTAGGATACATAGTATCAGCAAAAGGAATTGAAGTAGATCCTGCCAAAGTACAAGCAATTATGGAAATGCCTCCACCAAGGAATATTAGTCAGTTGAGATCATTACAGGGACGAATTCAATCTATACGAAGGTTCATTGCACAACTGGCCGACAAAATTCTACCTTTCACACATCTACTGCATAAGAATGTTCCTTTCAAATGGGATGACAAGTGTGAATTGGCTTTTCAACAAATCAAACAATACTTAATGACTCCATCAGTTCTAGTACCACCAAATCCGGACAAACCACTGATCTTGTATATTGCCGCAACAAAGACATCCTTGGGAGAATTGCTAGCGCAAGAAGACCATACAGGGAAAGAAGGTGCAATTTATTACATCAACATAACACTAACAAGTCATGAACTCAACTACACTTCCATCGAGAAGGCTTGTCTAGCAGTAGTATTTGCTTCACAGAAATTTTGGCATTACATGTTAACTCATACAGTCAATGTCGTTTCAAAGATTGATCCACTCAAGTATCTATTAAGCAAAGCATCATTGACAGGAAGGTTAGCAAAATGGGTAATGGTTCTGAGTGAGTTTGACATCCATTATGTTGATCGCAAGGCAATCAAAGGACAAGTTATCGTTGATCAACTAGCTGAAGCACCACTGCAAGCAGACCATCCCCTGCACATTGAATTTTCAGATGCTAATGTCTTTACTGCAAAATCCAAACAACCATTGTCCTTATATTTCGATGGTTCTTTCACTCAACATGGATTAGAGGCAGGCACACTTTTCATCACCCCCCAAGGACACACCATTCCTCAATCATATAGGCTGATGTTTCTATGCACCAACAACATAGCCGACTATGAAGCATTAATCACTGGACTTAAAATATCATTTGAATAGAGGATTACAGAATTACAAGTGTATGGCGACTCACAGTTAGTCATTAATCAGATCAATGATGATTATCAGACCAAAGATGACAAATTTTTGCCATATAAAAAGATGGTTGACGATTTCAAGAAGTACTTTGTGGACATCAAATTCACACAAATTCCAAGGCTTTATAACAAAGCAGCTGATGCCATGGCTACGATCGCATCATTGTTACAACTCCTAGACAATCAGGCTCGCTATGAATTTCTGGTGGAACAATCATTTACACCTGCCTATGACACACCTGAAAGCCAAATCATTTGCCACTTGGTAGGATCCGATTCACCTTGGTATGGAAAGATTTATGCCTACCTAAAAGATGTCATCTTACCACTTGATTTATCTTGTAACCAAAAGCACAATTTTATTCGCCAATCTTCTCGCTACACTCTTATCGTTGACACCCTTTATCGTCGCAGTCTTGATGGTACTTTACTTCGATGTCTTGAACGTGATGAATCTGACAAAGCTTTACAAGAAGTTCATGGTGGCATTTGTGTAACTCATTTGAGTGGACTGACCTTATCCAAGAAATTGATTAGAATGGGTTACTACTGGCCTACAATAGAGAGGGAATCATTCACTTTTGTGAAAACATGCTCAAAATGCTAGATTCATGGGAATCTCATTCATGCTCCTACATAGGAACTTCAACCATTTACGCCAACCTGGCCATTCTTCCAATGGGGGTTAGATCTAGTAGGCAAGATTCATTAACTTCGTATCTTCCAGAGCACGGGCATGGAAGTTCATCACATCACGACCACATGGTACTTTACCATGAGTGGATTGACCGGTACCTCTTATGATTCTTGGTAGAAGCAAATATCATGGTTATATTCCAACTATATTGGCCGATTGTGGCATTCCAACTTTATTATTATAGATATTGGACCTTTCAGAATGGATGTTGATGAACTTTGCAATTCCGTATTCAACACAAATATTCAACACCTTACTATCCTGAGGCCAAAGCCCAAGCAGAGGCCTCAAATAGATATACTAAATTTTTAGAAACGTAATTGAGGAAGATTGGCATGTTCAACTCATCATATATGGGCCCCTTACATAACTGAGTAATGCTGATAGAACAGCGTTATGCTCTTGTCTATGGAGCAAAAAAAACCATATTACACCTTTAGGAGTTGAAATACCTTCATCGAGTATTACTAAAGGTCTCACAATAGATGATAAATATGCGTGAAGTTTCAGACTCCAAGGAACTAGAAATCTAGATGAAAAGAGACAAAAGCGGTGACCATTTGAAAGCATACCAACAGATGATGTCTCGCAGCTATAATCACAAAGTAAAGCCGAATACCTTTCAAGTGGCTGATTTGGTTTTGAAAGAAAATCCACGAAATCAGCAAGACAGAGAAAAGAAAGGAATGTTTGAACCAAATTGGCTAGGTCCTTATGTGGTTATCACAGTCTACGGTTCAGGAGCCTACAAGCTATCGACGCCAAAAGGGGACCTGTTTGACGAACCTATCAACAACATGCACCTAAAGAAATATTATGTTTAAGTCAGTTATCATCATCCAAAAATGTCCTAAAGAAATACAAAAAAATCAGAAAATGACCTGAAGAAATACAAAAAAATCAGAAAATGTTCTGAAGAAATACAAAAAAATCAGAAAATGTCTGAGAAGAAATGCAAAAAAAAATCATCATAGGGTGAAAACCTGGAAACAGGCAATCTACTGACAAGAAAAATGTAATAAAAACAAATAGTGAAAATTTGGCAAACAGACGCTATTTGTAGTTCTCCATCTATTAGTTCATGTTCTGCACTTGGCTTCTCAGCCTTCATTTCATACATCTTTCCATCATCTTAGGGCCATACCAGCATCATGCTGCCATCATTTTCCTAGAACGATAATGTGTTACCATGGCTTGATCATTGTACTTATTCATTTCAGCAAGTTATGTTAATACTGGGGGCAAACATTGACCATGCTAGGGGCAATCAACTTTCAGGTTTTACCGAAACAGCTAAACAATGACATCAAATCCAATAATGCAAACAAACAATCAAATCCTATGAACAACTATCCAATCATTGATCCAAAGCACAACAGTTTTCAGCTAAGTACCATATCATGACTCATATCTGGATGATCTAAAATCTAAATAATGTTTGGCATAGCAATACTAAATTTTGAGCAATGGTTGTTTAATTTTCGATATCATCTCTCTGGAGCACACTCGATGATGTATTGAACTAGAGTGGCGAGAAGAATGATTTTATTTATCTACTATCTTGGGGTTAACTATCACAGCAAATATGTCACAAGACAAGATTTCAAAAGTTTATCATTGATGACAGTCCCAAATTTACATCAGAGGGTAGTTAGTCTTTGTCTTTTTATGCAAGAAATGATCAGGTCATTTCAGTTCAATTATACCTCGATGCTTGTGTTTACTTGCTATATCAAAAATCATGAAAGTTGTACTTGGGTCATCATTGGTGCTAATTTCCTCTCTGATTCTTGTACATACTTCCAACATTTTAAAATTCTCTATGATGATTCAAGAAAGAGAAAGCTAACAAAAGGCTCAACAAATGGTTGGTGTCATTTAGTTGTATTTCATCTCGCTCATTGTACATATCTGCATACTAGATTTGCATTAGAGTTTTGAAAGGCTAACAAAAAAAAAAAAACATCAACGACTACCATGTCTCTTTGGACTATTTGTGGAGGACATTCAGACATTTGTTTCATCATCACCTTTCATCTTCATTATCATTTCATTAATCATTATCCTTTCATCTAGGTCCTATATATCATTTATCATTTATCATTCATTTGCATATCATTTAGATCCTTTATCATTTCATATCATTCATCTCTTAGGTATTTCATATCACTTTAATTTTCTTATTATCTATCATCTTCATATCATTAACATCTCACTTATCATTTTCATATCATTTCATTATCATCTCACTTATCATTTCATTATCATCTCATTTGTCATTTCATTATTGTTCATTTCATTTCATTTTGTTTCACTTATCACTTATCATTTCATTATCATCTCATTTATCATTCATTATTGTCCATTTCATTTCGTTTTATTTCACTTATCACTTATCATTTCATTATCATCTCATTTATCATTTCATATTCATTTCATTTCACTTATCACTTATCATTTTATTTCATTTCACTTATAACTTATCATTTCATTATCATCTCATTTATCGTTTCATTATCGTTCATTCCATTATCATTTCATTTCATTTTAACATTTCATTTCATCATCATTACAAATCATTACATTTCATCACATATCATTTATCATCTTATCATACATCTCATTATTATTAATCATTTCACTTCATATCATTATTCATATCATTTATCATTTGTCACATTACATTCATATCATATCTTTAATCATCCTATCATTTTTCATATCAATTCATATTACATATTCATGATGTATATCATAAACACAACATTCATTTTCCATCATATTATCATTATTTACTTGCATTTGAAAATCCAAAAACAAACATTCCATAGATACATTTTCATATCATTTTCCAAACAACATTTTTCATAAAACATATCAAATATCCCATGACATATTTTCATAATCACATCATAAGTCATCCACCTACATGACATCATTAGTATGCATCATCAATCATTTTTCATCATCATCATAAACACATCATATCAAATCATCCTGCATATCATGTTAGTCATCAAATCATTAAAATGCATACCAAAATCCATAACATATAGAAATAAATGCATATCGCATAATCATCTCATAAATGCGCATCATCATCAAAAATCATCACCGCTGCATATCATCGCTCATCATAAATGATACAAATGTCAATAATCAATGAAACTAGAAAATTCAAAGAGAGATACATGGAATGAGTCAAAATCAAATGGGGCTCCAAAAGGAAATGACTATGCATGTGGGAAATACACATCTATCGCAACATCCATAAACTGGCTAGTCGATTTTTTGATGGAGCTGGTCTGGAAGGAGGTGGCCTGCCACTAGTACTTGCGTTTGGATCTCGTCGAGGCCTAATAACCCCCATGCTCTGAGTGGCTGTCCACGACCTGCTCCTGCTCCTACTGCAAGATGGTGGGAATGGCTCCTTGGGCTCAGGAGGACACAGCTCACGACAGTACTCTAACTCCCTGTGTCTCCATGCCCTTTCTGTGTACCTCTGCGCGGGATGAACTCTGATTGCTTATGGCCTTTGAAACGCAGCCAAGATCCACTGCCTCGTCTCTATTGGATCCCTCTACGTAATCCAATGGGCTGTCACGTGGGTGCAGGGGTTGAGATACATGTGCTGATAGCCCCGTACTTATACTACTTAATTTGCATTACAAGTTATTTGCAATTTAAGCTATCAGAGCTCTGCACTGACCTGGTGACCTGAACAATCACTTTTCGGGCTTTTCTGCGGCATGTCTGGCCTCCATAGAAGGGAGGGAGCCACGATGTAGTGCGTGGTCTACTGCGGATCCCTAGGCGATCATACTGTCCCAGGCTGTGACCTATGACTATCTAACCTGGCATCATATGCTTTTATCTGTCTCCCCCCATCATCCCGTAAATGTAGCTAATCACTCAATCTCTGCATCTCCCTCCTCATAATCTCTGCTATCCCCCTCATATCAGCTCTCCTCCTCACTCCTCATCCACCCCTTGCTTTTTTGCTCTCTCGCCGATAAATCCTCTGTCTCTTTTCCTCACTTTTTTTGGTGCATTGTGCTGCCTGATGGGACTTAGCTCATCTGGGCATGTGCTTGTAAATCGTGGGAATCGATGTGTGGTAGATACACACACACTAAGTAATCATCACGACATGCATGTCACCTTTTCCTGTACTTGTCCCTCATTGTGGCTAGAGTACTCTGTATATGCCACCTAGTATGTAATACATCATCCCCATCCAGGATCATCCTTGCACCGCCCATAGTGAGCAATGCCCTGTGGCATCCCCTGTGTGTATCTATACTGTCTTTGAACTCGCAAGGCAAAAAGTCTCTCAATAATGTATGGAGTATGTCCTATCAGATATCGGGGCATATAGACAAATAGCATCTCCAAATGATCTATGTCCCAGGGCTCACAATCTATATACGGCCTCCATATAACTGCATCCACATCATCTAACACGCGTCGCCAGTACTCCAACTTTCCTAGCTTGGGCTGGACAAGTACACCTGAATATGCATATACATACGGCCTGCCTGGTAGCCTAGCCTTGCACACTCTAGCCTCGTAATTACAATATGCTCCCATGCCCAGATCTGGAGCAAAGTCACACCACTGGCCAAACTAGTCGATCCTCGGTATACCACCTAATGTAAATCATGATACATATGAGCCAAAATGCAGCTCCCCTAGGCATACCTCCGTGGCTAAGTCACCATCCACTCTAGCATCCTACCCCAACCAACTGAAAATCCCTTCGACCGATGGTCCGATCTAAGGAAGCCTCCAATGAATGCACCCAACACAATAACTAAGGCTAGATATCTACTGAAATCCATCCACGACACCCAATATCCTGCTATCGACATATCACCGCATATCCTCCTCAGTGTCTTGGTCCCTCCTATCTCGTTGTCATAAACCACAAGGGCACCTACCACAGAAATCCCTAGAATCCTGTACACATCCTCGGGTGTCACGGTCATCTCACCCGTCAACAAATGAAAGGTGTTATGATCGAAGTGCCACCTCTCTGCCAATGCAGTCAACAGTCCCCTGTTGACTCAAATCCCTTGTGGGATAGTCAACAAAGATCCCAACCCACAGTCAACTATCCACTATATCTCTGCTAAAGTCAGCTCTCCTACCCAATCCCAACATATCAGGAAATGCTCTCTAATCTAGAGGTTGTCGAAAACCTCCTATTTTTTTGGTCATCACAAGGACAATTAATCAGACTCATACCAATGACTCATATCATGTGCTCTATCTATCAAGTGAACTATATCAGTGACCCATATCAAATTAATCAATGAATCATATCAATGCATCATATTAGTGACCCATATCATGTAATCAATCATATCATGCAATCACAGCTGCATCTATCTATCTGAATATCAAATCAATCTACTCTATCATCATTCTACTATTTGTTTTTCTTTTTTTCAGGAAAGAAAATTTATCAACAATACTTGTATCATTTTTTTTCTATTTTTACTTTAGTCATGAATGCAAATATATTTGAATCCCCTCATCTAGTATTTGGTTTCTATCGTAGAAAGCAAATTTATCAGACATTTACTCTTTTTTTTTATTCATGAGAAGCAAAGTTATCAGACAATCAGTCAATCAATCAATCAAACTACTCTTTATTTTTCATTTCTGGGAAACAAAGTTATCATCTATCTACTCTTTGTTTTCTATCTAGGGAAGCAAAGTTATCAATTAATCATTAGATTTTCTATCATTTCTATCCATATCAACATGATGGCAAGATAATTTATCTATCTATTGACAAAGGAAGCAATGTATACACCATCATTTTTCACAATCGCATTCTGCCAAAATTTTCCTAGATGCACTAATCTGTGCCCCCGATGCGCTGAAACTTGAAAGCCCTATAGTTTACCTCGAAAGCGCTAAAACTCATCATGCACGCTTTTGCACCCTAAAAGCACTAAATTTTTTCCTATAAGCGCTAAAACCCTATATGCGCTAAGATACCCCGCGGATGCGCTATTTCATCATCTAGACGCGCTAAAACCTGAAAGCGCTACTTCATATCCTATATGCGCTTATCCACCTCTGTTGTGGCCAATCCCTAAATGCACGACTCTGTGCCCTAGATGCGGTAAATTTTTCTAGCCAGACTTGACTCCTATAAGCGCTAATTTACACTTCGTATGCGCTAGAACACCTAATTTTACCCTACACCTATATGCGCTAAAGAACATCCTAGATGCGCTATGGAAATTTTTGAATGCGCTAAAGCAGATAGGCGGATGTGCTAAAACTTTATTTTTTGCCCTAAATTCGCTCGAAAAAGCTTAAAAATTGATCAAAATCACAAAAAATTTGACTCATAAAGGGTTCAATTGACTCACCAGTGGTCCATACGCGGCTGGTCATGTCTAATTAATCCTAGCATTTAATTAAATATTTATTATTTAATTAATTTCTCTAAAGTATTCTACATGTAATTAAATTTAATTAATTTTAATTATATTGTTGGATTCATTTCTGACTATCCACCATGGTGAATAAATTTATTTTTTATTTAATTATTTCACATGTATCTACTTGATTAATTAAATAAATACATTTTATTTATTTAAATTAATTATCATCTTTTGAATTTAATTAAATCTTTTGTTTTAATTAAATTTAAATATTTCTTTTCTTCTATTTAAAACTTTCTTCTAATTAATTAAATATTCTATTTAGTTAATTTCATACACATGTCATTTCTTCAAATTTAATTAAATATTTTATTTAATTAAATATTTTCTGCTTTCTTCAAATTATAATTAAATATTTCATTTAATTATAAAATCTTTTGATTTCCTCAAAATCTTAATTAAATATTTATTTAATTAAGAAAAATCTACATGCACTCATAAATAAATAATTGAATTTTATAATTCATTATTTATCTTCTCAAAATCTTTCCATTATCTTCTAAAAAAAAGATGATTTTTATCATCTCATCTTATCTCTTCCATGAAAATGGAAAAATCCTACTTTATTCGTTTTCTTCTATTTTTCTCTCTAGTCTCATCCATCTTCGACCGTTCGATCTATCAGGAATTATCACAGCCATTGATCAACTCAGCCAATCAAAATCCTCAAAAAACTCTATAAATATATGTGAGAATCCAAGCATTGGTTAGACAGACACACACATGCAATTACACTTACGCACTTGCATCTTTAGCATTCTAGCAATAATCATATCTTAGCAATAATCTTATCATAGCATAGCATAATCATGCATCTTAGTATAGTATGCATTTTAGTTTAAATCTCATTCTCTAGTAGTCCATTTCGTTGAGCTTGGCATACTAAATCTGAGAGCAACTTGAATCAATGAAACGTTGGAGATAGGGAGCAATAAAACGACTTCGAAGAAAGTTGCACTAAGAGTTTGTTTTTTTTTCTTTAAGGTTCTTTGACATAAAGTTTTATTGAATGTGTTTTGAATTCATTATGATAGGCATATTTTCATAAACACACCAACCACGCAATGTAGCAAGGTGATAGCATCTAAAATTTCATCCTTAAAATGAACCCTTTTAAGCTTGAGGACAACTAAGGCTTACCCTTTTTCTCGAACTTCAACCAATTCCTTGCAATGGAATTTTTGCACCATTCCTCATTCATTCTAAAAAACTCATCACGAACAGCTACAGACATTTCCTCTACAGTTTCCCTCTTTGGAATGCTTAATGCACGAGAAATGACTTCAGGAGTAATTCTTGCAATGACTGACCCATCCACAGCTCTAATTTCCTAAGTCTCTAGAATGTAGCCCCTTGCGTATGCAATCACCAAGTTGATGCTTTGTACAGCCTTAGGAAAACTTGTCGTGTGTGCCAAATCCCTCTATAGAACTTTATCTTCGAGTGTTGTTCTCTCCCTTTGCTCCAAGTGCACCAAAAACTCCTCCAAATTGATGTGCCCAATTTTAGTGTCCCTCACGCCAGACCGGTGATTTTGAATTCCACTCTACATGAGTGCAAATTCGCGAAGATAGAATGTTTGCACTTGAGAAGTACTAGCATTGGCAAAGAACAAGAATGCAGGCTAAATGACTGAGTGAAACTTTTCCACCCACTTATGTCGTTATTTTGATAGGACATGCATTAAATGTGGCATTCAATTTCATTCCTCAAAAAGATAGCCTTTAAACCTGCATTCTCAAAAACTTTCCAATGATAGATGACAATGTCATTGATGTAACAAGCCGATTAGTAATCCCTTTTGATTTAAAAACATTGTCAGTAGCTTTGTAGATTGTTTGTTGAATTTGATTTGTAGGTTTCTCTAATGCCAACACATTTTTGTTGTCCACTAAATATTTGTTGAGCTTCTTATGATGTCTGATAGCATCAATCAATTGAAACATGTCACACAAATGATCAATCCTTTGTATTATTTCATCCCAATTTTTTTGTTTCATATGCCTCTTTGTTTCTCTACAAAATGCAGACAACTTATTTTGACAAGACTTAATTTCATTGTTTGCTTCCATCAGCTCTACCTCCAATCTTTTATTTATTTTTCTCTCCTCCAATTTTTGTTCCCACTGTGCATTTCCATTCACAATGCTTAGTCTTAATTTTTTTGAAGTGAATTTTTCCTCATCATATTTCTTGTTGCTCTCATCTAGCTTTTACTTCAACTCATTCGCTTCAGTCTCATTCTACTTATCCTCTTTGCTTGTTGATGTAGAGGCCAATTTTTTTATTCCTTTTTCTAATTCATTTCTCTTGTTACCTGTTGCTTTCTTCTTTGCTTTCTCATTTTCTAGGTCTGCCTATAGCTTTTCAATTTGAATCTACAACTTATTTTTCTCTCTATCTTGCTTTAGCAATGATGTGTACACCAATTCATTGTTCTTCTTTGATACATTAATTTTGTCAATATTTCTAAGTCCAAAAAAATCCAATTGAATATTGTCCACCTGGAATTCAGATCGATCCATCTAATTTTCTAGTTTGTTTTGAACTGTAGGAACAAGAATTGTGTACTCCATGATTTCTTTATTTGTGTCAAATGTGGGTAATACCATGGTTGTTGTGGGCTTTGAAATTACAAAAGATCCACTCTCCATCAGTTACTTATTTTATTTTTTATTCAAGTCTGATTTCTTTTTAAACTCTTCAATGTAATCAAAGCATAGGGACGTAGGAACAATGGAATGCTTGAATGGTGAAGGAATAGTAGTACTTGTAATTGCTAATGATGTCACAGCTAGACTAACTAGTAGTGGGGGAGTGCCTACAAATAACTCCTTTGTGGTGGATCCACTGGTAGTGTGACTTGGACCTATCAAAATCCTTTGCCTCTTCTGTATGCCTTGATCACCTGGTGTCTCTGTGGTATATTGTATTGTTTTCCTCTTATGTGTATTTTTTTGTTGTAGCACATGTTGACCACTACTAGTACTACTACCCATACCATCGCCTCTAGAGCCATGGGCATGTCCTAGTTGTGATTGTATCTAGCCATGAGGATGAGGATTTGAAGCTCTAACAAATTGATTTGTATGCCTTTGGTCTACTTTTTCACCTTCAAGCCCAAGGCCAGATTTATCAACTGGTTTTCTATACTCTACATCTGTTACTATCCAAGGGCCTTGTCTTTGGGACCCCAAAGGACCACCTTCATAACCCATTTTTTCAGCTATGGCTACTCATGTAGTATATGCTTCCCTTGTGGCCTCACTTAAACCAAGTTTGAAATTTACATGGATTTGTTCTTCCCTATCATAATTAGATTCATCATCACTTTCTCTATCTTCTTGTTCATCTCGATGCTCTATATTCCACAATTTGCTAAACTCACGATCTTCTTCATTATCTCCATACTCTACAAGAGCTCTTGGATCACCTAGCTCCTTCCTCATAAACCAAAAGGGAGTAATTTTTTATCATGACCAATTTTTATTTGTAACTTCCTTCTCTAGAGAATTTGGTATTTTTACTCTACTAGATGTTTATGACTTTTTTCATAAAAATTATTGTACTTCCTAATTTTCTTTCGATGCAATGCCATAATTTCTACTAACAATTGTTCAAAAGAAATACCATTCTCAGCAACACTTTTCTCCATTGCTATTTTGACCTCATCCTAAGAATCTCAGTTTCTCAAGTTTTCAAGCAAGGGTTTACTTTGATGCTGAATTCTACTTGCAACATTCTTATTGAGCACAATCATTGATTTAATGGTGTCACATGGATCATACTGCCAGTGATAGATAGCATCAAAATATAAAAAAAAAAATATTATGTGCCACACTAAATTCTTTTCTCTCGAATATGAACCCTCCACATGAAAAAGGTAAAGAAGGAAATAAGGTCTTCTTTTGCTAACCAACAAAGTGTAGTTCATTAGTACTCTGCATCCGCCTTACATATTCCAATGCAAAAACCCTTTCTCTCACATGTATTGGAAGTTTATATGGTTGTACTCCCAATCCATAAAATATTAGCACAATATATTCTTCCATTAAGTACCAATCAACGAATTGTATTGATTTTCCTAGTTGAATGCAGTTTCTACATGACATAGGCAATCTAAGCATTGGATTATTTGTAATTGCTTAATGTAATGGAGCCAAAAGGTAGTCTACAAAATGATTGTAGTTCCTTTGAGAATCATTCATCCTTATCATAGTGGTTCATTCATATACTAGAGCCATTTTCTTTTCCTCAGCATTACTATAGGGTTGAATTTGAAGCTTGTTGGTATGAAACATTCCTCTAAATTTGAATGGAAAAATATAGCACAAGTAGGTTGTGAACCTAAATGTCTTGGTGGAACCTCCTTTAATCATTAAAAAATATTTATGCATGGATTCTACAATGTTCTCAATAAAATTATATTTGACATGTGGAACGCCATAATGGATATTATACACCATTTCAAGGAGGCTTGCACCCACTTCCAAATTGCTATCCATTCTGAGGAAAAATGC